>PVIA01014921.1:0-24799 GCA_004024845.1 Tonatia bakeri | reverse complement strand
TCCTGCACACATATACATACCTAAGATAAAGTTAACTTTTAAGTTAGGCACAGCACAAGATTGACAGCAATAACTAATGATGAAATAGAACTGTAACAACCTGCTATAATGAAAGTTGCGTGGATGTAATCTCTCGTCTCTTTCAAAATACCGTATGGAACGCGTCACGTGGGGGAGACAGAGTGGGACATGCCACTCAGAGTGATGTGCAACTTAAAATGTGTGAACCGTTTATTTCTGGAATTTTCCATTCAGTATTTTCAGATTATAGGTTTCCTCAAGTAACTAAAACCGTGGACAGCAAAACTGAGGAAGGGGGAGCCTACTGAACTGTCTGATTCTGTTTATTTGAAGTTCAAAAACAGGCAAAGCCAACTTATGGGGATGAAGGTTAGAACTGGGGGTTCTCGGTGTGGGGGGTTGACGGGGGACAGGGCCTGAGGCAGCCTTCTTGGGTCCTGGGAATGCCCTAGATTTTGATCTGGGAAGCAGCTACAGAGCTGCACACGTAAGTGAAAACTCACCCAGCTGTCTACTAAAGAAGTTTGTTCCTCACTGAATATAAGTTACACCTCTGTGAAAAAGAAAACACGAAAAGAAGTGAAAGGCCTGGGACCAGAGGAGGGGTCCCGCGCAGGGGGCGGGACACAACCCGCCAATGGGGGGTTTCCGCCCAGTCGGTTGGCAGTTTCCACCTCCCCCCCGCCCCCCGCAGCCCACAAGCTCCCTAACTCGGAACTCAGCACCTCTGGCCACTGCTTCCTCCTTCTGCGCAGCTGGGTCCCGGAGCCTAGAGGACTCAGCACGGCTGCTTCTGTCCCCAGACTGCTTGTCTCCCTCATCACCCGCGTACCCCTCCCCACCTCCCTACTGCCTCCCAAAAGCCAGGGCCTCAGAGTGGGCCCCATTTCTCCATCCTTTGCCCACCTCCTCCCACGGTGCTCCCTAATGAGACGGAGAGGGAATGGGGCCTTTGTGGCTCCCCGGGTGAATCCACAGAGCGCTCACCCTTGGTTCTCTCTCCCGGGCACCCGCTGCGACACTGGAGAGTCAAATTCAACCGCCACGACTGTGTCCTCAGTTCTCAAACCATAATCCCGCTGAGCCCAGTGACTGGACTCCAGAGCAGTGTCACTCCACCATCCCACCCCGCCCCCCAGGACCCAGACCGTTTCATTCACGTTGGGAGTTTTTCTCCAAAAAGGAGAAGAGCCTCCCTTTTACAGAGCAGCTTTTTGTGAGCCAGGCACGGCCTGCTGCATTCCACAGACACGCACCTGGTCGGGACCATCACTACCCCCACTGTACAGATGAGGAAGCTGAGACCCCACAAGGTTAAATGACTCACCCAAGGAGCCGTACTCAGTCGTCGCAAAGCCAGGGTTTGAACCCAGGCAGCTCAGCGACAGCGCCACGTGCCGAGGCGCCCAGCCAGAGCACCTCACGTGTGCACGCCTCTGACAAAGTGCCGCTCTGCGGGTGGCACCCCGTGTCAGCTAAAGGGCAGTGTGAGGTGAAATGGTTACGTTTCCAACAGGAAAACATCACAACCCCAAGGAACACAAAATGTGAAACTTTAAATCACACTGAATTTTAAGAAACCACTTCATCCTTTCTGGCCAGGGGGCTCAGTGGCACGACCCAGACCAGGTCCAAATGCCACCCCTGAGAAAATCCCAGGGCATGGGGTGGGTCTGTCTTTTCCCAGGGCTGTGCTGACTCTTTGTGGCCAGTCTCTGGGTCAGCAGAGGGCTGGAGGGACCCATGGCGGTCAGGGGCTCCTCATCAAGGGTGAGGACAGAACGCCTGGTGCCCAGGTGCTGAGAGAGAACAGCCCTCCTGGAGCCCCCGTGACTAGAAGCTCACGGGGATTGCTAGCAACACCCTTGGACATGAGACAGCCAAGGGACGGTGGGGCGGACAGGGAGCTGAGCAGAAACCCCAGGGCTGCCCTCTGAGCTCTGCATTATAATTGGATTTTCGGAGAAATGGCTTTGCCCAGCTTGCAAGATGAGCTGATGATTTGCAAATTGACGACAGCCAGCTTCTACTTTCTGCTTAATTGGATTGGCCAACTCTCTGACTCAACCTCTGGTTTCTTCCTTCCATTTTTATCCCTGCTCTTCTGCAGGAAGTCCCTAGGCGCTGGCTGTCCTGACTCGGCACACAGAGGTTAAAGCACACGGGCGGAGGGTCAAAATGTTAGTATCACTCATCAACAACCTATCAGTCACAGCCAACCTGCCAATCAGCTGGGTAGTAGGCGGGCCTTGTGAACAGTTCGACCAGTGGCCTTTCACTTTCATCCAGGTAAGGATTCTGGGCCCTGCCGGGGACCTAGGAGCCCAGGAAGCAGAAAAGATGGCATGAAATGAAGCCTTACCTTTGTGGGAACAGAGTGGCTGATGGGAAAGGATCTATGTTGAGTTCCAGCTCTGCCTCTCACTCGCTGTTGACCCAGAACAAACGCTTCCTCTCTCTTTGCCTCATTTACAATTTGCATGTAAAGAGGCTCGCACAGCATGCGGCACGTAGAGAGATTCAGGCAGCCATTGTCATGTGTCTGCAGAAAGGGATGGCACAGCGAAAAAGAGAACCAAACAGCTCTGGCTTTTGGATTTTGAAAGCCGAAGGAAACTGAAAGGCCCCATGTGTATTCACAAGAGAGTAGACTGGGGGTGGGGGTAGGGACAACACAGGTGCGGGGCTACCAAGGCCCCGCCCTCTTCAGACAAAATAGAGTTCCCAGATCAAGAGGCGGAAGGAGAGTGTGAAAGGAAGCGAGGAAAGCCGAGGATGAGGGCCCTGGGCTGTGTCCCATGGTGTCCTCTCCCGGTGTGGGACAATTCCGATCCTTGAAGGAACGGCCATTCGATTCATCCAGGCAGGTGGGTTTCTGCACCCCAGCAAGAGACAGGTGAAACACGGTCCCCTGGGACCCAGAAGTGACACAGAAGTAGGAAAGACTGAGGGCCAGACAGATTTTGTAAATGAGTGAATCCAGTCTGGATGTACAATAGGGAATGGCGGGGACTATGGCAAACCCACAAAGGGGGCATGCCTGGACTAAAGGGACAGCCACCACCCAGTCTGGTTCAGCAGATCACTGACCCACTGGGACGTGTGCCCAGAACAATCTGCTCCAGCTAGCTAGATTGGTATGTAAAAAAGAAAAAAAAATCCCATTTCAAATATTGCCAACTAATTTTTTAAAATCCTAAATGAACCGAGTAAAACATATCTGCAGACTGCTTGTGGATCAGAGAATGCCAGATAGGGACTTGTTTGGCCAGGTTTTCCCCGGGCTCAGCATGTTGAGGGAGTCGGGGGGAGGGACAGTTCAGCATGCATTTGCAGGGGCCAGCAGCCAGCAGCCAGCAGCCAGGCCGGGGACTTGGATGGGTGGCATCTGTACCAGATGTGCCCCTAGGGGGACTTTGGCAGGACATAAGGCTTCAGAATCTAGATGCAACCCCAGCAAAAGGGAGGAGAACATTTCTGCCACCTGCCAGAACAGGGGCTCAGAAGATAAATTAGGCTGAGTCATGGAAAAAGTTACACTTCCTGCTCGCTTAGGCATGCAGCCTGACTCCCTCACCTACTCTGGAAATCTGGGGAGTTTAACCGTTTCTGTGCTGCACAGGTTTTTTGAGGTCCTTCCCTCCCCCCATATCTCTGTATTTATTTATTTTACTGATGTGTTATTTGGGTTGACATCTTTATTTTGAAACAATTATGGACTCACAGAAAATTGCAAAACAAAAACAAAAACCTTACAGTGGGATCTTGCGTGTCCTTCACCCAGCCCTCTCCAGCAGGAGCCCCTCACGTAACTGAACTACAACATCACAGCCAGGGAGCTGCCATTGAAACAATGCACAGAGCTCACTCAGATTTCCTGTTGCACATGTGTTCACTCGTGTGTGTGTGTGTGTGTGTGTGTGTGTGTAACCAACATCTCAGTCAAGATCCAGAACCGTTCCCTCCCCAGAAGCTCCCTGATGCTACTCCAGCGTAGCCCCCCTCCCCTCACCACCACCCCCACCCCTGGCAATGTTTTTCATCTCTCTATGTCCAAGAATATTATATAAATGGAAACCTACAACATGTAACTTTTTGAGGTCAGCTTTTTTCACGCAGCGTTACTCCCTTGAGATCCACCCAGGTCGGTAAATACAGACATAATTTGTTCCTTTTTATTGCTGTATAGAACTCCACTGTATGGCTATACCACAGTTTAAACATTCACCTACTGAAGGACATTTAGGTCGTTTTCAGTATTTGGCCATTAGAAATCCTTGTGTATTTATGAAGTTAATTTCGAAAATGTCCACTGGTGGACACTGTGTTTGGAGTTTGGGCAGGAACAACGTGTTCCGTGATTCCTCAGCCATGGAAGTTTGATGGTTTCGGGATGGGCCTGTGACTCAGTTCTGGCAGGCGACTTTCAAGGAAGTTTACTGGGAGCTTCTGGGAAAGGTTTCATCACTGAGGGAAAGGGACCTGCGGGAAGAGAGAGAGAGGGAGCATGGAGCCCAAGGGATCGATGAGTAAGGAGGCTGAGCAAATCGAATCAGAAGGGCCCACCCGATCACAAAGGGCTTGTCCTTGTCGAGGACCTGGTCTGGGTGCTGCGGGCAGTGAGGAACCACCGCTCAGATCTGCCCTGTGCTGCTGACCCTGAACCGTGGAGAACGGACTCAAGGGAGACAACCTGGGGGCAGGACAGCCGTCAGGAAGCAGCGGGGTGAATAGCACTGATCATGACACCAGAGGGTGGTCTGCAGGACGGGGCACAGAGGAATGGGGGGTGATAAGGAGGTGGAACTGCTGGCAGGCTGTGCTCAGAGTCTCAGGAACCTGTGACCTAAAGCCCTGAGGTCCTTACTAACTCCACCCTAGCCTGTGTGATTCATTGGCACAGCCCCAGTAACGTTGGTAACTCAGGTAGAGATATGTTTCTTTTTTTTTAAGTATATTTTATTGATTACGCTATTACAGTTGTCCCGTTTCCCATCCTTTATTCCCCTCCACCCTGCATACTTCCTCCCACCTGCATTCCCCCACCCCCACCCCCGCTGAGGTCATGTCCAGGGTCGTACATAGAAGTTCTTTGGCTTCTACATTTCCTATACTATTCTGAACCTCCCCTTGTCTATTTCCTACCTACGGTTTATACTACTTATTCCCTGTACTTTTTTCCCCATTCCCCTTTCCCCTTCCCCACTGATAACCCTCCATGTGATCTCAATTTCTGTGATTCTGTTCCTATTCTAGTTGTTTGCTTAGTTCATTTTTGTTTTTGTTTTATTTAGGTTTGGTTGTTGATAGTTGTGAGTTTGTTATCATTTTACTATTCGCATATTCGATCTTCTTTTTCGTAGATAAGTCCCTTTAACATTTCATATAATAAGGGCTTGATGATGATGAACTCCTTTACCTTGACCTTATCTGAGAAGCACTCTATCTGCCCTTCCATTCTAAATGATAGATTTTCTGAACAGAGTAATCTTGGATGTAGGTCCTTGCCTTTCATGACTGTGAATACTTCTTTCCAGCCCCTTCTTGCCTGCAAGGTTTCTTTTGAGAAATCAGCTGACAGTCTGATGGGAACTCCTTTGTAGGTAACGGTCTCCTCCTCTCTTGCTGCTTTTAAGATTCTTTCCTTATCTTTAATCTTGGGTAATGTAATTATGATGTGCCTTGGAGTGTGCTTCCTTGGGTCCAACTTCTTTAGCACTCTCTGAGCTTCCTGGACTTGCATGTCTATTTCTTTCACCAGATTGGGGAAGTTCTCCTTCATTATTTTTTCAAATAAGTTTTCCATTTCTTGCTCTTCCTCTTCTCCTTCTGGCACCCCTATGATTCGGATGTTGGAATGTTTAAAGATGTCCTGGAGGTTCCCAAGCCTCTCCTCATTTTTTTGAATTCTCGTTTCTTCATTCTGTTCTGGTTGAATGTTTATTTCTTCCTTCTGGCCCAAACCGTTGATGTGAGTCCCAGTTTCCTTCCCATCTCTTTTGGCTCCCTGTACATTTTCCTTTGTTTCACTTTTCATAGCCTTCATATTTTCCTCTATTTTGCAACCATACTCAACCAGTTCTGTGAGCATCCTGATTACCAGTGTTTTAACTCTTCATCACTTAGCTGTATTTTTTCTGGAGCTTTGATCTGTTTTTTTATTTGGGCCATTATTTTTTTTTGTCTTGGCACACTTGTTATTTAGTAAGGGGTGGGGCCTTAGGTATTTGCCAGGGTGGAGCAACCCATGTCACTTCACTATGACACTGTACGGAGGGGTCAGAGAGGGAACAGTGCCACTTGCTCAGCTCTCTGCTGGTTTTCAATCACTTCTGTCACTGCCCACAAGCAAATTGGGCCCTTCTGGTGCTGATTCCCAGGTGGGTGGGCTTGTGTACATTCTAAGACCCTGTGGGTCTCTCTAACGAACTCTCCTGTGAGGCTGGGAGTTTCTCCTGCTGCTGCCTCAACAGGTGTTTTCAGTCAGAGGTTTTGAGGCTTTATTTCCCCACACTGGAGCCCTGGGTTGTGTGGTCTGTCTCACTTCCCAGTTGTTCCTCCCAGTTTATCCACATGAGAATGTGGGACTGCCCAGTCCGCCAGCTGCCACCTTGCCGTGAGTCCTCTCCGCCCAGCTGCCTGTCTGCCTCTCCTACAGCTCTGGATGAAAGTTTCTTCTTTAACTCCTTGGTTGTTGGACTTCCATACAGTTTGATTTTCTGTCGGTTCTGGTTGTTTTTTGTTTTTAAAATTTTTGTTGTCCTTCTTTTGGTTGTACGAGGAGGCACAGTGTGTCTGCCTACATCTCCATCTTGGCCGGAAGTCTGAGATATATTTCTTGAGTGAAAAGTTTTCAGGAAGGGATGAAAATTGCTTTGTTTAAACAAATGGTCCAACTATTTAGTGTTACTGTACTACATCAGCCCGGTTTCTCTGACGCACAGACCTGATTCAGCCTTCAGAGATGTTGGGCCAATATGTCACAGGTGATACCTGTGCCTGAGACATATTCCTTCCCAGTGACTGATGTGAACTGTTCCAGAGGAAGGCCAGGTTACCAGTACATGTACGTATGTGATTTACTGCTGACTTTGCCACGAGTCACACAGCAGACACGTTGCTCAGCACCTCAAGGGTTTAGAAATGAGCCCGGTGAAGAGTAAGTGGGAAGGGGAAGGGTCACCTGCTCAGAACAGACCAAAGGAAAGAGTGGCAGGTGGGGGAAGACCATAGCACTGGGGCAGATAAAGGAGGGTGCCCTCCTGGTGAGCAATACGGGGGACTCCTGGACTCGTTTATTTCTTAGTTGTTATTAATTTAACACATTCTTATCAGGAAAAAGGAACCTTCCCCAACACACACACACACATACACACAAGCACACGTACTCCTCCTTCATTTCTAAGGGTAACCACAGTTTGATCTCCCACACACTTTCTAGGCGTAATCAAATATACATGTGTCTGCATCTTTTTCTTTAAACTGATTGTATGACTTCATCATGTTTGGTCTAGTGCCTTTCTCAGGAAGTGATGCATCTTGGATATTCTTCCTTGTCTGATAGTGCTTCCTTGTCAGCACTATCTGAAGTCATGAAGTCCTTTTTCATGACTTCATAGTATTCCGGCAGGGGCCTGCCCCATAATTTACTTAGCACCTCTCCTATTGGTGGCATTCAGGTTGGTTACAGTGTTTCACCATAATCGGCAATGAAAAATCCTTGACATGGGTTCTTGAGCACATATGTGAGTTCTGCATGGTGATATATTCCCATAAGTAGATTTTCCAGCTTCCCTTCAGGACAGATTGGTGTCTAGTCACTGACTAGAGACAGTTCAACATTTTAAATTAGTCGTTTGCCCACTGAGGCAGAGCAAATTCTCAGAAGAGCACTGTTTCCTCACAGAATCCAGACTTTCAGAACTGGACAGGCTAATGCTCCGAACGACTCACATTCAGATCACACTGGGCCACTTAAAAGGCACTTTGTCACATTCTGGTTCACCTGATCCTCGTATTGATCCTTCAGTGTATGTACCATTAGCACTACTGTTTGACAGATGAGGAAACAAGTTCAGAGAGGAGGAGACATCTGCCCAAGGTCATACAGCTCATAAGTGGCAGAGGACTCAGAAACCCAAACAGATTTGATAAAATACTGCCTTCTTTCTAAACCCACAATTCATGGTGCCACTTATGGGAAGAGCTTTATGGTGGTCAGTTAGTGAAAAGGCAGGTGAAGTAAACATCTTCCTGCATGGCTGAGTTTGCAGGCTGTATCAGTTTCCTGTTGCTGCTATGACAAATCGCCACAACCTTCGTGGCTTAGAACAACACAGACTTATTATCTTACAGTTCTGGAGGTCAGAGTCCAGAATCAATCTCACTAGGCTCCAATTAAGGTGTCAGCAGAGGTACGCTCCTTCTGGAGGGTCTAAGGGAGGATCTATTCCTGACCTTTCCAGCCTCTAGAAGCGGCCCACACTCCTTGGCTTGTGGCTCCCTCCAAGCCATCGCATCACTCTGACCTCTGCTTCATCGGTCACATCTCCTTCTCTGTCTCTGATCCTCCTGCCACCCTCCTATAAGAACCCCTGTGAGTATATTAGGTCCAGCGGAATAATTCAGGACAATCTCCCTATCTCAAGATCCTTAACTTCATCGTATCTGCAAAGTCCCTTTTGCCAGTGAGAGAACAACATATTTGTGGATTCTGGGGATTAGCATGTGAGCATCTTTGGTTTTGTTTGCTTGTTTGCTTGTTTGTTTGTTTGTTTGTTTGTTTTGATGCTGGCTGCTTGTCATCTATTTTCCACTTGGTGTGAGGGACAGGTTACGGGGCATTGGGAAGCCTCCGTGTGGCTTGGGCAGTAAAGACTGGGGCTCTCCCAGCTCTCTTTGGTGTTTTGCTGTTTTGGTATAAAAGAACCCACTGCTTCTGCTTGCTGCAGCCTGCCTAGTCTGTGGGGTGAGGCAAGGAGGAGGGGTGGGACGAGGGACTGGAAAGGGCCTAGTGCCTGGAAGTCTGGTAGCTGGTGGTGGCCACTCAGGATGGGACTGGCATTGGCTTTGCTCGGCTGGCCACCAGGCTGCTTCCTGGTGGCTGCCCAAGCCAGGTCACAGGTGACCATGCTGCTGGAGGCCTGGGGAGCTTCCACATGTTCGGGGAACTCCAACACAGTGGCCATGAACGGGAGAGTGGACTTCCCTAAGAAGAAGCTCACCCACCAGGAACCTGGGTTGGCCTTGGGGAGACCAGGGTAGTGGGGGATGGCTTCCCCGAGTACTTGGCACCTCCGCAGGAGCTGTTCCTGGAAGTGGAGCCCAGGCAACGCAAATGTTGTAGTTGTGGGAGGCCCCAGCCCGGCGGCTGGAGGGGAGGGCTGCCATGTTCTTGCTGTGGACCGGTGGAAACCTCGGTGGTGACCCTTCGTGGGCCTCGGCACATGATCGGGGTGGCGGGAATGAGGGCGCTAGGCCACAGAGCCCATTTACAGAGGAGAGACCACAGCAGGCCACAAGATGTGATCATCTTTTGAGGCCATTATTCTGTCAACGACACGGAGTTCCCAGGATAGTGATTGAGAGCAATGGTTAACCTTGGTTCAAATTCTGGCTCTACCACTTGCTAGAAGACGCGAATACATACCTTCTCTGAGTTCTAGTTAGCCTCACCTAAAAAACTGGAATAATAGAATATTCCTTCTAAGACTATTGTGAGGATTAAATAACACAATGTATGCAGAGCAGGCGAAACACAGGGCCCAGTATATGGTAACTATCATCTTCTCCATTGCTTATTATGGTAATGGGTAATAGAAATTCCACCATTTGAGATTGCTTTCTTTGGCTCTTTTCTCAAGCCTATATCTCAGGCCCTTGACAGCTGACACTTCGTGGGATAAGATGGCAGCTAAATTAATTCAGGTTCATCAGTGGGACAAAGAGAACCTGGGAAGATTCAGAGAAACTAACCACGCAGAGGGAGAGGGCACTGAAGGGCAGAATGACAAACAGAAACACATCTCCTTTCCCAGCTTCTCAGCTTTGCCTGTGGTTCGGCTTTGCCTGAGAATTTCTCCAGCCTCTCCGCAGATTAGCCAGGGTAAGCCGGCCTAAAAGGAACCTCTGAAGATGGTTTTCTGAGATAGACAGGACCTGCCCAGTTGGGTTTGCCGCAAAGCGGGGCAGATCTGGATTCAGAGCCTGGCATGGAAAAGTACTAAGGCCCTTTGCCTCTGGGCAGGAGCAGAACTGTCTGAAGGGATCATGCCCCATCCAGGCCTCTCTGAAGCCGGTCTTGCAGAGCGACAAGAAAACCGGATTCCAGTCTTATCTGAGAGCTACGTGACTGTTTCCCATCCCTCCCTTGGAGCCCGGAAGGCTCCCAAATTCCTTGTCTGAACTTCACGATGTGTGTGCACAGACCTCGACCAGGAGCATGGTATTGCGGGCACCTTCTTACCTGAGGGGCTCTCCCCAGTCACTCAAATTGTGTTATTATTTGGGGCTTTCATCCATTCAACAAATATATTAAACACCTGTGGGGATCCAGACAAAGTAACAGGGGCCCAGGAATCCCTGTCCTCCAGGAGAACAGGAGTCAGACTTGTAAAGAATTACATCTCTGGGCAGAGACTGGGACACGGGTGACTTCCAGACTGGCAGACAGGAAGCGGGGGGTTGGGGGGGTTAGGGGAGGGGGGACCTTGTCCCAAGGTAGAGAGCATGTGCAGACTGACAAGGGATTATTCTAGAGCTGGCCAGCTGGGGCCTGACTGCTGATACTTCCCAGCTGTGTGACCTTGGGCAAATGACCTCACTTCAAGTCTCGCCTTCTGCTCTGTAAAGAGGATGTAAGCAACAATGGTCTAACTCTCACAGGTTATGGTAGAGATTAAATGACATAGGTCAAGGGAAGTGGGCCCAATGCCCACTCCATCCTCCAATCACAAGACAGCCCCAAATTTGCCTTTTCCTGAACACCAGGGTCCTGTTGACCTATTACAGAAAAAAACAAACCCATCGGTGACAACTCTGGGTATCCACACCCACTCGGAGACCACGTGTGCCCATGAACTGAGCAGTTAGGAAGTGATTGCAGTTCCACCAGGGTGTCTTCACTTCTGTCCGGAGCTGGGTAGGTTCCCAGCAGGAGGCGCCTTCTGTCCTCAGCTCCATTCCCTGACACTCAGCCAGCCACCTATTGGCTGTTCTAAGAGTTTGAACTTCAAAGGACTGGACACTCACCAGAGAAGGGGACCCTGGCCTGACCTCTCTTGGAATTCAAACAGACTGAGGTTGAGAGAGGAGGCGGGCTACTTTCTCCCTCTCTTTAGAACCTAGATTTTCGCTGCTGTGGCTGAGGTCAGCCCACCGAGTTTGGACGCCAAGCCGGAACGGTTCCAGAGCAAACCTCCTGGCAGGGGCCAGAGGCAGAGCTGCAGGTAAGAGGCGCCCTTGTGGAGCTCGAGTTCACACTCCCGGGAGCCAGGCCTCTGGCAGCCGCGCGGGGCTCTGAGCGGAGGCGGGGCATTTGCCCGCCGCCGGTAGGCAGGAGGACAGCGATCTGCGCTACGCTGGGAAAGTTCTCTGCAAAGTTGGGAATGGGCCTCCAGCAGAGGAGACTCCCCGGCCTGGGCGCCCCAGTCCCGTTTGCTGGTACCGGCACCCTAAATGCGTTCCACCCTGGCGGAGGCCGGGATGTGGGACCCGGAGGGCGTTCAGAGCAGGCGTTCAGAGCGCTCTAGAGGGGGAGGGGAGCCAGGCGGAGGGCAGGAGCTGACTCGCTTTCCAAACCTCCGCCCATCAGTCACCTCGCAGGGCACAACCTTGGGCGGTGCAGGCGGGCCCCAGCTCCCCGAACCCCACTCCCGCCCCCACGAGCGTGAGAGGGAGGCAGCCACCTCCCCAGGAAGAGCCAGGAAAAAGCCGGCGCGCCGAGCCGCCAGGTGAGTGTGGGGCCAGGTAAAGGAGCGGCGGACGGTCCGCCGCGCTGTGTCTAAGCGCTGGAGCTCAGAGTGGAGCGAGGGGTGGGGGTGTCTCCCAGCTCTACTTAACCCACAAATACCCGTCCCCCCATCCAACAGGCCACGGAGCCCGTCCTCCTCCCCACCTCAGAACTGGTTGTAACTGGGTTAGGGGGAGGACTTGGGCCCAGGGTTTCCCCACTTCCACCCCAACACTCTCCCAGCCGACGCTAGGGAGTGGGTGCCCGCCCAGGGCCTCCTAGTGGCCTGGTACGGTGGGCTGGGAGGGAGGGTCGACTGGTGGGCGGCGCATCTCCCGGCTGGAGGCCTCTCCCCATCGGCACCGCCCTCTGCCTCTCGCCGTCCCTTCCTCCCGCACGCCAGGCTCAGAGGCCGCGCTTCCTGCGTCCCCATCCAGGTCCCCGAGAGAGAGGTGCGCCCTGTCCGTCACCGCCTCCCTTGACGGAGACTCTCCGGAACCCCCAGCCCCAGGATCCCAGCCCCCTGGAGGAGGCAGCCCGGGGGAGCCGGGGTCGTGGAGCCCCCAGCCGCCCCACCGCCTGACAGAGACGGAGCTGGACCCGCCACCCGGGTGAGTCTGCGTCGCCGCCGCCGCCACGCTTCGAGGAGTGACTGTTGGTTCCCCAGGGAGGGAGTCAGGGGCAGTCTCGGACTGACAGGGTCTGTCTGTCTGTCAGTCCGTCTGAGAGCTTTCTGCCCCGGGTCGAGCGCCGGAAGAACTTCGCGCTCACACCTCCTGGAGCAGAGCCCTTCCAGTGCAGGACAGCCTCGCCCCCAGGGCATCGCACTGGGGCCAGCTGGCTTCTGCCAGGGGAAGGCAGCGGCCTCCAGGGCCCCCTGTTGGTGGGGACTGGTGCCATCCGCCTGGCGGGTTTTGAACCCTCGGCCTTGACAAAGAGGCACCTTCCACGGGTGCTTAAGAGCAGACTTTCCCGGTAGGTCCCTGGAAACCGCCTCGGTGCTGCCCGCAAACTCTCCCCTCTCCCATCCCTTACTGCTTCCTGGAAATCGAGGCTTTTTTTTGCGCGTGTATGTGTGTGTTATGTACTAGAAGCAACAGGGCGAGGGAGGGGGTGTGGGCAAAGTGGGATGAAGCTCAGTTTCTTCACCGAAAGTGCTGTAAAGTGCGGACAATAACCTGCTGGGGTGAGGTGGGCACTCGTGCCAGGCACATAGCAAGTCCTTAGAACCCAAATCACATCCGTAGTCTGCGCCCTGGGCGGAGGTGTGTGGCCTGGGAGTGCCATGTCTGTTTAGAGGGATGGTTAATTTCAGAAGGAAATCTTTCCTAACCAAGGGGCAAGGGAACTGTAAGCCTGGACGTCCATAGGTTTCCCTACCCCCGCCCGGGCACTCCCTGGCCGGAAACAACCTTGGGGCACCTGTGCAGCGCACGCACTCACGGAAGAGCCTGTGTGACCTGTGCCAGGTCCTTCTAGCCACGCAGGTAGTCCAGGCGCTGGGAACCCAGGCCCAGATGGGCGGGGCCGGAGTCGGCCCAGGCGGGCTACAGGAGGGTGATTGCCCTCTAGGGTGACCCTGACTTTTGCTTTTCCGAAGCTTGGTTAGTGAGAGGTCGGCTCTGGGACCTGTGAACTCCTTTGACCCTTTGGAGACTTGTCACATAGGATTTCGACCTACATTCTTAGGGCCAAATGGAATTGGGAGGGAGCCCCTTTCCCTCCAGATACCTCTCTACAGCTTGCTAGAGGCACCACTCAGATTGGGAAAAAAAGGCTGAAGAGAGAAGGGAGGAGGCTGGTGGTGCCTCTCTGTTCCTCAGGACTCCTGAAGTGACGGTGACTCCCAGGGACACACGGGGCCAGTGGGCCTCAGAGAGTTCCCAGCCTAGTGAGTAGTAAATGACGAGTGTCCCAGCAAGGTGGTAATAGAGTCAGGCCCCACCACGCCCAGGAGTTTCTCCATGACCCATGGTAGGCAGCCACTTTGCCTTTCTGAGCCTTGGTTTCTTCATCTGTGAAATGGGAATGGGACATCCATGTCTAGCACCCGGCAAGTACTCTGGGAAGTTATGTTACAGGGCCTAGAGGATAACGGAAGAAAGAAAATAACCCAGGCTGAAGCATGACCAGAAGACCTGCTAAGGCTCTGACTGGTGTGGCTCAGTGGGTTGGGTGTCATCCTGCAAACTGTAAGGTTGCCGGTTCAATTCCCAGTCAGGGCACACGCCTGAGTTGCAGGCCAGGTCCCTGGTTGGAAGCGCCTGGGAGGTAACCGATTGATGTTTCACCCTCATGTCAATGTTTCTCTCCCTCTCTTTCTCCCTCCCTCACCTTTTTTCTAAGAGTAAATAAAATCTTTTTTAAAAATTCCTGGTAAGTGAAGAATGTTAGACTGCTCACCCCACAGTGAGTTGAAGTCACTCAGGGGGACAGGGAGAAGGGTGTCTGAGCAGATGGAACAGCGTAAGCAAAGGCATGGAGGTACGAAGGTCGTGGGGGGTGCTGGGCAGGGATACTCAGGTAGCGATGGATGGGGATGTAAAGGGAGTGCAGGGTCTGGAGTGAGCTGGGCTGCATAGGCAAGGCCTGGTCACTGCAGGTGGGACTTCGTCACGTAGATGTCCTGGAACCATTCAACACACGCTGACTGAGTGCCTTCTGCACCCCAGGCAGTGTTCTCAAGTGCCCTGTGTGCATGCTTCAAGGAAGACACACATTCCACTCAGGCTCTTTAAGCACGGGAGTCATTTGGTCCTGTTGATGTGTCAGGAAGATAATTCCAGCTGCATGTTGGATGGAAGTTTGGACAAGGCTGCTGGGAGAGAGAAGGCTGCCCTGCAGGTTGGAGGCAGCGGGGGTCACAAACGGGGAGGGGACTGAAGCACCACGCAGGGGGCAGAGATTAACATCTGGTTTCACCCTGTGACCACTGGTCAAGGGTAGACTGCGCGCACTGCACATGAGACCCAAACTGCCAGCTTGTCTTCTACCTGGAAGAGGCGGCGAGCGTCTGGCACCTTGGCTGGGCCACAGCCCTTCCACCTGTGGCCTTCCAGCTCTCTGGTGGCAGAAGTCACAGGATCCAGGAGTTCCCCTGTCTATGTGAGGACAGGCAGGGCTGGAGGCGGAGCCAGCAGCCTGTCTGCTGCTGGCATTGGCTCTGGGCAGCCTGCTCCATGGGGGGTTCCTGTCTTACTAGGGCATAGTTCTGGTAAATGTTCTTCCCTCCGTCTGTGGGGCTGACGATAAACCCTCAGAACTCTCGGGCTGGAAGAGACTGGAGCATGAGGAGCTTTGGCTCTGGGCTTCTCTTTCCCGGCTCCAAATGAAGGTGGAATTCGAGGGACTCAGAAGTTTTCTCCCTACATGCCGGAATGTTCCAGAAGCTCAGCTGCCTTCTGATGGGGGGTGTGGTGAAGGGTCTACTCTGGATACTGGCTTTTGCTTTCACTTTCATCGTGTCTGCTCCGAAGCTTGGAGGAGTCCTTGCCATCGACAGCTATGAGAGTGTACTTCTCCATGCTATGTCTCCCTGGGCTCGGCGATGGGCCACACCTGGCCCAGCCAGACACGCAGGCCTGGCACCCAGCCTTCCTGGCCCTTCTAAGGTCCTCTGCATTATCCCAGGAGGCCTGGCTGCATTCGGGTCAGAGACTCGTTTTAGGTCCCAGTTCAATCCAGGTGGTTCTCAGCATCTCAGTCTGGTCGGCCCCTTCCTAGAGCCTTGCTGCTCCCCAGGCTGGAAGGGCGGCCTGGCTTCGCCTGGCAGTGTGTTCTTCCTCCCTTCTCCCAGGCTGAGCCTTGGCACACTGGTTGCCCCTCCTGGGAGCTCTGGCTCCCCAAAGAAACAGGTCACTTGTTTGGTGTTGCCTGCTTCAGGCCAGACTGCCCAGCCTCTCCAGGAGCAGCCCCGAGACACAAGCCAGACACCGCTTTCCGAGGGTCTCAGCAGAGGCCTCAGGCTGATTCTCCACTCTCCCCACCCCCCCCCACCGCCCTCCCGGTGCCAACGGCTGCAGGGTTGGCCCTGCCTCCTGTCCAGTGTTGCTTACTTGGTCGGAGCAGCCAAGAGTGTCCTTATTCTCTCTTGCCCCAGATTTGTCTGAATTAGCAGCTCTTAAACCTGAATGCTGGTCCCTTTAGCTCTTAGCGGGTGGATCCAGGAAGTTCATCAGGAAGTTCAATCTGCTTACTTTAAAAATGGGAAAACCGAGACCCAGGGCTTGCCAGAGATCCGAGCCAGGACCAGACCCCAAGCTCCCCAATTCTGTCTTGAATGATTTTGAGGATGATTCTTGGGAAAAGAAAACAAAAACCCAGAGCGTTCTCCCCCTCCCAGAGCCCCTTTCTCCCCCTGCACTGCACACCGCTGGGGGCTTCGGAGGCATCCACAGTACACGTTGGGAAGGAGTAGAGGCTGAGGCCCCTGGGAGAAGAGGGGTGCACGTGGAGGACTGTGTGCCCTGGCATTTTCCGTTTCGGGCGTCCAGGCCGGCATTCACGCTGGGGGCAAGCTCGCGATCAAACTCAGGCGCCGCCCTCTAGCCCTGCTTCCTGACGCGCCTCTGACGGACAAGCTTTAAAGCGGTTTGTGTCCCCAGGTAACAAAAGACGCTCATGTCCATCGTAGAAAACTTGGGAGGGAGCCATCACGATATGCTGGCAGCCACCGTTGACGTGTGGGGTTTATTTAAGTGTTCTGTTTGCTTGTTTGCTCGCTCTGCTCTGTAACGTCTCGGTTTTCCAGTTCGTGGCCGTAACGTGTGTTGTCCCCGGGTGGCAGTTTTCCACGCCGGATCCAGCCTGCCGGTCTCATCTGTGCTTCCCATCTGACGGCTGGACGGTATCCAGGAGGCCAGCTTTCTGTGTTGGCTCCCTCAAAACTCTCTCATGGCCAAAATCCTGTAAAGCTATGCAAATTATTCACCACTGTGGGGATTTAGGAAGCCATGGGTTCTTGGAAAAGGGCTGTGTGTGTAAAATCTAAAGCAAAACCGATCCTCAGTGAGCCTCTGAGCATTGGAGGAGGTCAGCCACTGGGGTGGGATGGGTATGACCCAGAGATTACACAGATGGACGGAGAATGCTGTTTCTTCTGAGTTTTTGCTGCGTTGGTTTTATTTATTTATTTTTTTAAGATTTTATTTATTTATTTTTAGACAGAGGGGAAGGGTGGAAGAGAGAAACATCCATGTGTGGTTGCCTCCCACACACCCCCTACTGGGGACTGGCCTGTAACCCAGGCATGTGCCCTGACTGGGAATCCAACCAGCAACCCTTGGTTCACAGGCCATCACTCAATCCACTGAGCCCCACCAGCTGGGATGCTGTGTTGGTTTTAACCCAGCCCAGTATGCTCACCCAGCCGTCTTCATCCCTTGCCTAAAATCCCCCTGGGGTTAGGCATTGGATGGCAAGTGTGGATCACTAGAAAAATCCATATGTAACTCACTCATCTGCAAACACTGCCTCTTAGAGAACAGGCGTTTCAGTGGTGACGATGGGCAGAGAATTTGTTACCTGTTCAGGTGATGAGGTCAGTCACCACCCCTTGGGGACAGGATCTCCCGGCATCTCTCATCCCCTAGCGGGACCCCAGCTTGGTTCACACCATGTAAATTGTCCATACTAGAAGCAGTCTTGGAGGTTCCCCACGCTAATGTTTACAGACCATGGGCAGTGACTTCCTGGTGAGTTTTTAAATCAGTTCCGGGAACAGAGGGGAAGGGTGGCCTCCCCTGGCTTTCTACAAGTGAAACAGGGAAGTAGACTTGAATACAGAGTGCATTTTCTGCCCTGGGAGGAGAACTCTAGTAAAATTGTCATCTCAGCTCTGACCGGTGTTGCCCAGTGGGTTGAAGGCCGTCCTGTGAACCAATAGGCCGCCGGTTCGATTCCCAGTCAGGGCACATGCCTGGGTTACAAGGCCAGGTCCCCAGATGGGGGCATGTGAGAGGCAGCCGGCCAATGTCTCTCTCGCACATAGATGTTTCTTTCCCTGTCCTCCTCCCTCCCTCTTGCTCTCTCTAAAAATAAATACAATCTCTAAAAATAAAAATAAGAAAAAGAAAAACCTGTCATCTGGTCGTGTATCTGTGGCTCCGCACCAGTCACCAGATAAATACAGAGGTGGGCAAAAGTAGCTTTCCAGTTAGGAGTACATGAAACACAGAGTTTATTCTTGTCTTATTATTAATTATTGTATCATAATTTGTATTACAACCATAAACAAACTTTTGCCCACCCCTGTATATCTCTAACAGTGTGGTAGGAACCTGAAGTGGCACTGTTCCGTTCCACTGGTTTCTATTCTGTGACCCTGGGGAACCTAGGGGTTCCTTGGATGGGTCCCAGAAGCATGTGAGGGTTTGCAGAGACAGGGCTGAGCGCCGTTAGGGAGGCAGGGCCAGCTGGAAGGAAGCTCTACTTTCAGACGTTCCAGATGTCAGGGTGTGAAAGATCCTTTTAAGAAGAATCTGCGACGCTAGAAATAAAGCAGTGAGTTGGAAACCTCTGATCGTCTAGATGTCTCAATTCGTAGAGGAAGAAACGGGGGCCAGAAAAGAGAGAGGCCAGGACCCGTGCGGGACAGGTGGGCTCCCAGGCTTCACATCGACGGGGGTCTCCAAACATAGGCCTTTGACACCTCTCCCAAAGAGGCTGTAAAGTCAGTGTCAGACAGAGCTATGGGGCCGAACTGCGTGCTCACCGCACAGCCAGAGCCCCCTATGGGCTACACCGGCACTACACGGGTACGTGCCCCAGGAATGAATGTTTGTCAGAATGCCTGCAACTTCAGTGCCAACAGCCCAACTTATATTGCCACGTTTCACTGAACATTCATGTGTTCAATGCCAGCATTTAAAGCACATCGTAGGGCTAGAAAGCCTGTTTTGGAGTCTCTTCCTTTTTTTTTGTAATGTCCCCAGAGCTTCACTAATGGAAGCATCCTGGAGGCAAAGGGCTCAAGCGCCCCCAGCAAGTCCTAGCAGATCTGGGTTGAGCAGAACTCAAGTGCCTTTTATGAAGATCATGGACTCCATAGGGTACACAGTTCTGGATGTCTCCAGAAGGTTCTGCTGTTTCTTCTGTTCCTGATGTAGAACCAGGCGGTCCTAATTCCTGGGGGATTTTATGTCTTTGCCACTTTTTCTCTTTACATCTGGTCTGGTGGGGCGGGGACAGAGAGAGAGGGAGAGGGAGAGAGAGAGAGATTGAGATTATTTACCAGTACTTTCTTCTGCCTTGTCCTGCATCTCCCCACACCCACCAACCAGGCTTGTGTTGGTCAGGGCGTGGTCATGCTTTGTTGATGCTTGGGACAGGGGGAGACAGGATATGATAAAACACAAAACACACTTTCAGACCCCAAGTATTACGGCTTCATTAGCTGCCGTACGGAGGGTAACAGTGATGTATTGGAGTTGCCTTTGGGTAACTGTTTTCAAACCGTGACACATGCAGATTATCTCTGCAGGCGAAGGCGTCTCGGGCTGTCCGCAGGCTGCCACTCTAAACAAATGCGCTCGTACAAACTGTGTGCCGGACGCTGAGCCCGAGGTGGACTGGAGGGGGCCAGCTTCTGCCATAGGTGGGCGGGCTGTCTTAGGCGGAGACTGCTGCGAAGGGGCCTTGACCATGCAGCTGACTGTGACAAGGAAGCCTTGGAACCTGAAGGAGGAGGCATGACTCACACTTGGAGGGTCAAGGAAGGGTTTTCCGAAAGAGTGAGGTCTGAGCTGAAATCTCAGGTTGGCAGCAGAAGAGGGTGCCCCTGGCAGGGGCAGCAGCCTGTGCCAAGGCCCAGAGGTGGCGTAGAGCCTAATTCACAGGCTGATATTAGAGGTAAAGGGCAGGGGTGAGGACAACCATTTATATAATTTATCCTTAAAAGTGACTTTGGAAGCGAGACTCATTCATTCCAGCGACAGTCACTGAGTTCTCTCTGCAGGCCTGGTGTGCTGGGTTTGAGGGGAGGGAGTCCTTAATGGAGACACAGTCCTGCTGTCATAGAGCTTACACCCTACTGGGTGGGAGGAGGGGTCAGTAAATTAGGAAACAAACATGGAATATAACAAACCAATAGCCATACCACGCACTGAGCTAAAATCTTTGCCTGTTCCCCGCTGCCTACAGGATCAAGTGTAGGCCAAGTTCTTAGCTTTCAAAGCTCTGAAGACTGGACTTTTTAATAAGCTTAACAATAACCCACAACCTTCGGACCAACTCGAAGACTGGATTTTTTAGAGTTCAGACTCAGTTTACCTTTGCAGACCCACTCCTGCTGCCCCAACCCCTAATCCCACCCAATGCCATGGTCACAAGGGACCAGGAACCATTTCCTGCTTCCACCTCTCTCATTCCCCTACCCATGTGCCATGAACTTGCCTGGCTTTCTTCCTTCTGTTCCTTCTGCCTTTCTGCCTAGACTGTTCTCTACCCTTGTCAAAACTTTTTAAAAAATATAACTTTTTATTTTGAAATAAATGTGCCTTTATAGAAAAGTTGCAAAAATAGTGCAGAGACCCATCACTAAGAAATTCACAGACTTTCTCTGAATTTCACCTGTTTTCTCGCTGCTCTGGGATCCGATCCAAGACCCCACATTGCTTTAGGTGTGGCATCTTCTCCATCTCAGCTGGTCTGTGACAGTGGCTCGGTCTGTCCTTGAATTCCACGACCTTGCGAGTTTTGAGGAGGACCGGTCAGGACTGTGTAGAGTGTCCCCTAGTGTGGCCTGGTCTGGGGTGTCCTCTCATGCTTAGATGCCGTGGGGAGTGGGTGTCAGGGAAGAGCCCTGCAGAGGCGAAGTGTCCTCACTGCCTCGTGTCGGAGGACATGACATCAGCATGACTTCTTGGTGACATTAACCCTGGTCACTGGGGCCGAGCAGTGTCTGCCAGGACTCTCCACTAGAAAGACTCTACAACCCCTTTTTGGAAGGGGCTTTCAAAGCACAATAGGAAAAGGTAAAATCATAAAAGAAAGTATTGCAAATGACTGATAAATTTAAAAACTTCGAGCAAACAATACATTGGAGCAGTCTTTTCAACACACGGCAGAGGAGGGGCTGTTTCCTGAGCACAGAGGAGAGGTTTTCCAATCAGCGTGAGAGGCTGAGGGCCCAGGTCCAGGAACCGGGCAAAGAAGCAACTCGTTGGCCAGTAAACACACGGGGCGGGGGTGGGACAAAGGAACGGCATTCGACCTCGTTGTACTAAAAAAAAATGCCAAATAAAACAATACCGGTTTTCACCTGACATTTTAAATGTTTGGAAAAGCTGTAAAATTTTAAGTTAAGAAAGAACGCGAATGTTGGGACGAGGTGCCTGGAGGAGCTCACGGTAGGAGTGTGAACAGGACAGTCTGCTGGCACATATGCGGCAAACGCTGGAAAAACCGCAGCAGTTTCAACAGCAGGGATTTATCCTGAGGAAGCACGATTATGTAAGGAGTTAGTGTCAGTGCCGTTGTTTTTTCTTAACAGCAATAAAATAGAGACCAACTATGTGTCCGCCAGGAGGGGATTGGTTGTATAAATTATGGGTCCTCCATGCCCTGGAATATTCCTCAACCACTAAAAAAGTATGGCTTAGATGAATACTGATGATGAGGAGAATTGTTAATTATACAACAGAATCTTTAAGATGAGGTCACCAAACCGTATCGCAGTAAGATCTCATTTTTGTAAAAAAAGTTATGTTTGCTTACAAAATACATGTGGAAGTCTGTGCAGCGCAGACATTGTCCGTAGTTGTGGACGGCAGGGTGACTCGGTGGTTTTCAATTTTCCTGTTACTCTAGACTTACGGATTTTTGTTAGTAAACAAGTATTGTCTTTACCATAGGAGGAAATGTTTTATTTTCTTAGATGAATATTATTTACATTGCGGGTCCCCCAGGATTTACTACTGGGCGAGTTGCTTTGTGAACTGTGGAAGGCTTTGAAACTAGTCCAGGTGGTTCGTTTACGATTTTAATTTTGAGCATCTGCAGCTCCCTGCCTGGACTTGGGGAGCTGAGACAGGAGCGAAGCAGGGTCATCTGCGTCCGTGAAAAACAAGCTGTTCTGGCTGAATTTCTGCCTCCCCCAAACCCCCCTGGTGGAGTCCCCCCAACAACGAGGTGGAAGTAGGAGACGGGGTCTTTGCGAGGTGACTAGGTTTAGATGATTGGGTTTAGATTCTGTCCCAGAGTGAGACAGTCATAACGGGATTAGTGCCCTCCAAAGAAGAGGAAGAGAGATCACCAAGGAAAGGTCATGTGAGGACACGGTGAGAAGAGAGCCACGGACAGCCCGGGAGCTGGCTCTCCCCAGACACCGAACCCGCCGGCACCTGGACCTTGAGCTCCCAGCCTCCAGAGCCAGGAGAAGTAAATGTCTGTTGTCTCAGCCCCTCAGTCTCGGGCGTTTTGCTCTAGCGACCTGAGAGAAGATGCCACTCCCCCAGCACTATGTACGTGCATGTTTAATTAGAAAACATATATGTATATTAATTTACAAACCGTAAAATTCACCCTTTTTCGTGTACCGTGCTGTGAGTTTGACAAACACGTGCAATTTTGTGATCACCACCATAATCAAGGTACAGAAAGGCTGCATCGGCCCCCGGATTCCCTCATGTTTCCCCCGCATGGCCGACCCCTTCCCCACCCTGGTCCCTCGCAACCACTGATGCTTGCTGTCCATTCAGCTTTGCCTTTCCCCAGATGTCATGTAAATGGAAACATGCAGCGTGAAGCCGTTTCGAGCCTGGCTTCCTTGAGTCCTCCTCTTGCATCTGAGATCCCCTCCGTGTGGCGTTGACTCCACGGGACGAGGTGCCACACCATGCTTATCCCTTCACCGGCCGCAGGGCACCTGGGGTGTTTCTGGTTTCTGTGATGACGGGTAAAGCACTGTAAACGTTTGTGTTCGGGTTTTAGGGTGGACATAAGTGTTTCCTGCCTCAGGGGCAGATACTGGGCAGTGGGATTTCTGGGTTTGTATGGAGTGTATATGTTTATCTTTATGTAAAATGGCCACCTGTAGAAAGTTTCACGCTGATGACCCAGGGAGGGGCGGGGGGAAGGGACGGACTCGTGGAGCACCTTGCACAGAGCCAGGGGCTTTACACAAATGGCCTCATGTACTCCTTCCTCACCGCCGCACAGGAAGGGTCAGGCTCTGGTCCCCTCTACAGATGACCCACAGGAAGGGCAGTTCGAGGGATTGGACCGAAGTAATGCAGAGCTACTCTCTTTGAATTTGGGGGCATACATACAGGGGGACTGTTTAGCCTCCACTGTGTTTCCTCCCCTCTACCCACCCCAGCATAGTCCTAGCATTTACTCAACTTTATGACCTGCAGCCTCGCTCAGAGTGGATTTGCTTGTGTGTGCCCCCTGCACGTCCGTAACAAGGCTCGGCCAGTTCCTGCTCCCAGCACCACGGCTGGGTAGAGACCTAATGAAAGATTCACGACACCCTCCCCGTCAGTTGGGAACTCGAATGACCTACCTTGAACACAGAGTGGAAACAATTTGCCATCTTTCCTCGAGTGATGCTTTGACTTTCCCAGTTGATGTGGATTCTCTGGGCAGTAAGCTGACCTTTGCCCTGACTCTGGCCTCCTTCTTCCCCATGCCACGGGAATGGAAGCAACAATGGATTACAAAGAGTTCTTTACTTAGATAACTTTTTATTAACTCTTTTTGTTTAATTAGAAAATTAGTTTTATTAGAAACTACTTTACACATGGTAAAAAGAATGTAAAAGTTCATGCAATGGAAAAGATAAATTTCCCTCTCACTGCAGATGCCCCTCCCCCACCCTGCAGCACTTTTTCTCAGAGGTAACCGCGCTTCCAGAAATTTTCAATGCATTAAACTGAGGCTTCTGAATGCTGCTCTGAGGTGTTCTGGTGATCAAAGCAATAAAATATTACAGTTGTCAGGATCGTTATGGAATTGTTGGGTAGTTTTAAGCTCATAATAACTCATACCAGGGTCCCCAGATTGCCTTTAAGGATCGATAAGCACCTGAAGTTTTATCAAACCTTCTATCTCTGCAGTTTTCTGTGGAGCATTAGTAGCTTTCATCAGATTCTAAAAGGGGTCTGTGCAAAAAAAGAAAAGGAAGGAAGGAAGGAAAGAAGGCAGGCCAGTCATGATTCATTGGTATGAGAAAAGCAACCTTTTACAGATAAATGGCAGAGATAAACGTATAATTAGCTGGGGGTACAAATTCTGAATTTAAGGATCACTAGTCCTCAGTCTTGTGGCTGCAGGCAGAGGGAACCGTGGACTGAGCGGCACCTCTTGGGCCACAGGAACCGTGCCTGGCCGAGTTAGGTGGAGGCGGAGTTAACAGCGCCCTTCGGTGGAGGGTGTTTCTGCCGACTCATCGTGCGTTGGAAGTGTGCTGGCAGCTTTAGAACACATGTGCTCATGCCGGGGACGAAGTTGCCCAGTTCCTGGGAACTTCTCACGGTCAGGAGCAGACAAATCTGTTTTTACAAGAAGGTTTTAGGCTGAAAACACTGAAAAAGAGTTTAGGGAAATTCCTGGGAGGCAGAGACATATCCGGCCAGTGACGAAAGCCCTGGATGTGTGGGGAAGTATCCCTGATGGGGTCAGTATTCTTGGAATTGGGGGCAGGGTATCCAAGCCTTCCCATCATCACCCTTGTCTTGGGGTGGTCGCGATAGAGGCAGGTCCTGGGCTGGCTGGTGGGAGGGTCTGACCTCACAAGTTATTTATAGTATTAGTTTAAATTTCCATCACCATTGTGACAGGCACTATTCTAGGCATTTTGCATCTATTAACTCATAGATACTCAAAACA
>PVIA01014920.1:0-24798 GCA_004024845.1 Tonatia bakeri | reverse complement strand
CCTTTCCTCTCTAAAAATAAATAAATAAAATCTAAAAAAAAAAAAAAGAGTGGGACTTTCACAAAGTAGTTCTTAAACAGCTTCATACTGTGGTGAACAGGCTTTAGCTAAAGTTTACCACATTGGACCCCAGCCTGACATCAGCTGTCCAGTTTGCTTTTCCTTTGGAAAACTGTGTGACTTGGGCCTGGAAAGGCTTGGTTTAGTCTGGCAAGTCATTAAACTACTAATGGGAGTGAAAATTCATAGTGTACTTGTGCTGTCTTGGGTGGTTTAAAACTTGTTCTATGAAAGAAGTCTTTTTGCCTCTGGAGACTAGAATGGGGCCCCCTTATTCAAGGCGGATACATTCCAAGACCCCCAAGGAGGCCTGAAACCATGGACAGTACCAAACAAATCCCATGTATACTGTTTTTTCCTATACGTACATACTTATGGTAGTTTAATGTATAAATTAGGAGCAGTAAGAGATTAGCAACAATAATTATTAATAACATAGAACCATTATAACAATATACTGTAATGAAAGTTATGTGAATGAGGTCTTTCTCTCTCACGATGTCTCATTGTACGGTCCTCACCCTTCTTGTCATGATGTGACGTGATGGTTACAGTGCCTGCATGATGAGGTGAAGCGAGGCGGGTGACGTTGGCACAGTGACACAACAGTAGGCTTCTCTTGAGTTTGGGGGCCGTGAGGAAGGAGGATCAGTGATACCTGCGCATAAGCACCGTCGGTGTGATACACGAGGTGGATACAAGTGACTGACAGGCGGGTGGTATGCGTGCTGGTCAAAGGGCTGATCCACGGAGCAGAATGCTGAGAGATTTTATCACGTTGCTCAGAATGGCGTGCAGTTTAAAACTTAAAGTTGTTTATTTCCGGAATTCTTCATTTAATGTTTTCAGGCCACAGTTGACCATGGGTAACTGAAATTGTGGAAAGTGAAAACACGGATAAGGAGGGACTGCTACATTCTTTGTTTTAATTCCCCACTTACATGGAGCCTGGTGCTCAACGTGTAAATCCTGCAAGAAAGTTTATTTGCTTTTAAAGATTTTTTGTTGTTTGATTTAGAGAGAAGGGGAAGGAAGAGAGAAACATCAATTGTTGTTCCACTTATTTATGCATTTATTGGTTGATTCTTGTATGTGCCCTGACCAGGGATTGAAGCCACAACCTTTGACAATCAGGAGACATTCTAACCAACTGAGCTACCTGGCCAGGGCCCTGCAGGAAAGTGTATTCATTTAAATTTACTTCTGAGTACAGTTTGGTCCATAAGTAACACAAATTCTCTAATGCGTACTTTTAAAAAAATAAACCCATGGTCAAATGCCTTGGATTAACTATCTTAGTGTTCGTTTTGTGTGTCGCTGAGATTCTTTCCTCTCACTGAGGTGTGTGTGCCTGGATGACAAGGAAAGATGGAGCCCTCAGCAGCTGTTGAAACACAGCTTTATAAATCCTCAGCCGAAAATGCCTTTACTGGAACCGAGTCCTGAAGGTGAGTCTTCTCCCTTTCTTTCAT
Organism: Tonatia bakeri; assembly: GCA_004024845.1. NCBI lineage: Eukaryota > Metazoa > Chordata > Mammalia > Chiroptera > Phyllostomidae > Tonatia > Tonatia bakeri. The sequence goes on along the minus strand of PVIA01014920.1, from coordinate 23,266 downwards.
GATACCCTGCTGGAGATCAATTATTTTGAAAGTACACATAAACTTAAAACTGGACGGGACTACATGAATCAATTGATTTTACCTGTTTTATGCTGAGCTGTGCATGAATCCATTCGTTGAATGTGTCCTGTGTGCCTGGAACTGTTTTCGCCATCCTGGCTTTTCCAGCCTCTGCTGATGGAGTGTGCGTTGGTGTAGTCTCTCTCAGTGCTCAGTTACCCTTCTGGTCCTGTCGCCCTCATTACCAGGTAACCGGATTTCCCTGCTGCTACTTCAGCGTATTAAGGGACGTCAGTAGAAATTAGGAGGGACTAGGCGACCTGGGTCTGGGTTCTGGCTCTGTTGTCCAGTCATTTCCCTCTCTCTGTCTCGGTTACCTATACCTGTAAACTTGGGCTAATTATATAATTCTTCCTCCGTTAAAGAGGACAAGGTGAGAAAAGTATTAAAAGGTCCGCCAGGTAAGAAGTAGACTTTTTCAAACTACTGGTTGGGGCTCCTTCTAGCACGTGAATTGTTGTTGGATATTGCAGCTCTTCCTGTATTTTAATGCCTCATTTGCCTCTTGCCTTTTTAAAAAATATATATCTTATCGATTATGCTATTACAGTTGTCCCAGTTTTTCCCCCTTTGCCCGTCTCCACTTGGTACCCCCTTCCCTCCAGCAGCCCCTCTCCTTAGTTCATGTCCATGGGTCATGCAGAGCATTCTTTGGCTTCTCTATTTCTTACACTGTTCTTAACATTCCCCTGTCTGTTTTGTACCTACTGATTTGTACTTCTTAATTCCTGCACCTTTTCCCCCCACTTCCTCCTAGTTGTGCAAGGAGGCAAATCCTGTCTTGACCAGAAATCTCTCGCCTTTTGTTTTATCTCAGACTCTGCAGGACAGGATTGTGCTGAGACTGTCATTCCTCACAGCCAGCTGCCCAGCGCCGCGTTCTTCAGCGAGACGCAGAGGCAGTTTTCCCGCTATTTCATTGAGTTTGAAGAATTACAACTTCTTGGTAAAGGAGCTTTTGGAGCTGTCATCAAGGTGTGGTACAGAGTTGTGCCCAATCCCTTTTCGAGCTTCTACTCTGTTTCATTTCTGCAGATGTGTGGACTTCTATTTTGAGAGCCGGGAGGGAGGTGAATTTGACCATTTGAAACTAGGATCATCTTGACCTTCATGGAATTAAAGGCTTTATTTAAAGTGATACTAAGCACATTAAGAACGCATCATTCTTCTTCCCGTGGTTGACGCAGTGCACTAACGTGGAAACCATGTGTTGTGACAGCCCAGGTGGAGTGGAGGCCTTTACATGAAGAACATTTTTGTGTGCTTTTATGCAGAAAGAAAATTTTTCTCTTTTTTTCCCATTTCCTCTCAGAGTTGCTGTAGATAAAAGGGATGCAAGGTTAGAACTAAAATACAATTCCAACTGGGAAATGGCCCCACATGGTCTTGGTAGTTTTTATTTTCCAGCTCTTATTGAGGGAGAAATTAGTGAGACATTTTTAAGGTATGCTATATTTCCTTCTTCATGCCAGACTGTTTGGGTGACTTTTATTATTATCTGCCCCTTGATAAAGTGATTTCAGCTCTTTTTATATAACTTAAGTATTTTGCTCAAATTTAGGAGACCCAGATTAATATCATAGTATTAAATCCATATAGATATATGTAATCCACACTTAAGGAAGGGTCCACCGTCACCAGGGCTCATGTTTATTTAGGGTTCTGCAAGTGGTATAAGGAAGCATCACTAGTGTTACTGTGGAAGGCCTTTGCACCAAAGAAAGAATTGAATTAGATTTTCTGTGGTAACCAGGGACAGAAAGACCGTCTTAAGTAAATTTTCCAAAAGGGTGTTTCAGTGTAGGAAATTTTCAACTTTCTTTTTGAACTTATAGACATTACATTTAGGAAATTAAATAGATACACTGGGGACAGATATTCTGATCAAGTCATCACAGTTATCTTCAAGAGAAGTGAATGATTAAAGTATGTATTATCCTTCTAGCTCAAACTGTAATTTTGATGAGGTCCTTTAACTTTTTTGTATTTTAGATTCTTGAATGCAAAACGTGAAACTTCATTCCTCATAAGTACTTAAAAATTATTTGTAAGTTCTCGCCCTGGCTGGCGTAGCTCAGTGGATTGAGCGCGGGCTGCGAACCAAAGCATCGCAGGTTCGATTCCCAGTCAGGGCACATGCCTAGGTTACAGGCCACGGCCCCCAGCAACCGCACATTGATGTTTCTCTCTCTCTCTCTCTCTCTCTCTCTCTCTCTCTCTCTTTCTCTTTCTCCCTCCCTTCCCTCTCTACAGATAAATAAATAAAATCTTAAAAAAAAACTATGGTTTAAAAAAATTATTTGTAAGTTCTCATAACAAAAACATAGTAATTTAAGCCCCTAATTTTTTTCCTGTAGTTTCTTCCTATGAGAACCCCATATCCCTCACACCCCATTTCTGTTTGCAAGTTAGAGCAGGGCAGTCCGCTCAGTGGCCTGGCATTTCATTGGCATTTAGACCCATTACTGTTGATGCACTTTCCATTCAAATAAGTGAGTTTCTAGGAGTTTTCTTATAGCAAGCTCCATTCCCCAGTCATTGACTCATAATATATGATGTGTACTGAGACAGGAGGTCGATAGACAATGCTAAGACTTCCCACTGTCCTTGGCGCTGTTACTGTGACAGGAAAAGGACGGAGGGCTATGGTTTCTGGAGCACTTTCCTTCTTTCCGGTTGTGTGACAGGTGGCTTACACACATCTTGTCATCTCGTGACGTTCTTATGAGTAGATATTAGTTCCATTTTCCAGATTAGGGAACTGAGGCTCAGAACAGTTGTGTAATTGTCTCAAGATAACTTATATCCACTAAAAGATGAAAGCATGTCTATTTTACTTGAAAGCATGTGTTCTTGCAACTGTTCCCACAAAAAAAAAAAAAAGAGGTCATCTGAAACTCAATTTTATAGTATTTCTTTCTCATTCCGAGAAGTAGTTTTCCAGTCACTAATTGGAACTTAGGACCCAAACTCAAGAATGATGTGCTCTTTTGTCTTTTGTAATCACCTAGTTTCTCCCCCTGCCCAGGCCAAATTGTTGCTTTTCATTACCCCAACTGACCTGCAGGGTTAGATCCAGAATATTCTAGTGAATGGAATTTTATAAAAGGTACATTTTCTTACTTTTACTTGTATTTCTCTTATATTTGTATTTTACTGTGTTCCTAATGATATTGCTCTAGTTTCAGCACGTATCAGTGGTAAGTCTTCAGTCTTTATAACAAGGTCAGTGGGCCGACACGAGCGTGTGGACCCTGTACCAGCTGCTGTCACCCATGGAGCGCCTCCCCCCCGCACCTACCCCCCCCCACGCCTCCCCCTGCGCAGCCTTGTTGCGGGTGCTTCGCTCCCCCCATCTCCTTTAACCTGTACAGCCCCCCTTTGGCGTTAAGGACAGTGGTGTAGACAGCATTTTATAGGTGAGGAAATTAAGTTTCAAGGAAATTTAGCGTAAGTTCACACAGCGTTATAAGTTGAGAACTAGAGTTTTCGTTTAGGTCTGTTGAAATTTTTGGAGTTTAGTTTGTGTTTAGTGACTTTAAATGTAAAAAAAAAAATAGAGAAACTAAAATCTAATGAAACCTTACACTAACCTCAGAAAATAATTATTTTTAAAACAAAGTTAAGAAAACAACAGGGTTTACTTAGAAATTTAGATAGCAGATGTGATATTGGAAACCCAGGGACGTAATTGTCACCAAAGTTAATGGTTAAAATGGAGATTGTTTTCCCCAGGGACTCTTAGCAAGTTAAATACATCTAGCTTGGGGCGAGATGTTTTCCAAGTTTTTGGCAGTCAAGACTTTTTTCGGCTTAAGAGTCCCACACTGTATCTGTTGGTTTTCACCGAGAACTCCAGGTTCTCCTTGGCGCTGCGGATGCCAGTCTGCAGAAGGTTCTGAGCGACTGGCAGCAGCAGGGCCCCTCCCCTTCCACACCGCAGGTGCAGAACAAGCTGGACGGCTGCTGCTATGCGGTGAAGCGCATCCCCATCAACCCTGCCAGCAAGCACTTCCGCAGGATCAAGGGCGAGGTGACGCTGCTGTCCCGCCTACACCATGAGAACATCGTGCGCTACTACAACGCCTGGATTGAGAGACACGAGCGGCCGGCGGGCCCAGGCACTTTGCCCAACAACACAGGGCCCCAGGCCCCGGATGGCCGAGCCGTGCCCCGGCTGCAGGTGAGCGACAGTGACACGGACGCCCCCGACAGCGTGGAGGCCGCAGCGCCACCGCCCATCCTCACCAGCTCAGTGGAGTGGAGCACGTCTGGCGAGCGCTCAGCCAGCACCCGCTTCCCCGCCGCAGGCCAGGGCTCTAGCAGCGACGAGGACGACGAGGAGGATGAGCATGGCGGTGTCTTCTCGCAGTCCTTCCTGTAAGCACAGCGCTCACGGCGTGCTGCCTAGAGCGTGCCCCCAAATCAGTCACCCCCAAGCCCACCCCAGGGAAGAGGGGATTCGGTAGAAATCCAGTCCAGGGTACCACATTAAAAAACAAAATATCACACCCACTTTTATAGAGGAACCAAATGCAATCCAACAAGTTTCCCCCCATTGCTGTAGTTCCAAAGTCCAAGCCCCAGAGAAAGGAAAAATAGAAATTTCTTCCAATACTTTATCTTAATACATTTAATAGAATTTTTTAAAGGTCATTTTTTTTTTTTTTTTGATAAGGGCTTCCAGCTCTGGAATACTGAAGAACTGGTTTGGAGTCTTGATAACAGAGCCAACCACAGCCCCAGGAAAGGTTACCACACCAGTGATTACGATCTTCAACTATAGTTATCTCAGAATCCACCCCAGTCATTGAATTTCATGACTTTATTTCATTGTATCCAGTTGGGTACAGTTTATCATAACTCTTAGCTATTAATTTTTGTCAGAAAAGTTATTCAGGCCAATTTTTATTTAAATCAAGAGTTCTATATTTCCTGCACTGAGGAAGCACGTATCAGCGTGGAATGGTGGACAGCGTCGCGCCTGCAGGGTCACGGCACCGGGTCTCTAGCCTCTGCTATCTCGTCATTAACCAGTGTTGATTTTCAAAGTTATGAAAGGAATTTTGGCTTCTTTCATATTTTTCTACTTTTCTTTTTAAGACCTGCCTCAGATTCTGAAAGTGATATCATCTTCGACAATGAAGATGAGAACAGTAAAAGCCAGAATCAGGTAAATGTATAAACAGAAATTACACCACATTTTATTCATTGTGGGGTGGGTAGGTAAGAACAGTAATGTTTGATGTTATAAACTGCCTTAACCTGATATGCAAATATAGAAAGCTTCCACTTAAAAATATTATTTAAAGTATGTGCTATTCACATGTTTATTTGTAGGACTTAATTTATCCATCTAATCAAGCATGCCTACTTGCCCTGACCAGTATGGCTCAGTTGGTTGGGCATTGTCCCCCTAAATGAGGAACTGCCAGTTTGATTCCCAGTTGGGGCACCTGCCTGGGCTGTAGTTTGGTCCCCAAGGCATGTGCTGGAGGCAGCTGATTGATGTTTTTCTTTCACGTTAATGTTTCTCTCCATCTCCTTCTCCCTCCATCCCTTCTCTCTAAAAATAAATTAATGAAATCTTCAAAAGTTAAAAAAAATGCTTTTCATTTATTTTCTTTCTTTTTTTAATTGATTCTAAAGAGAGGGGAAGGGAGGGAGAAAAATGGTGATATGAGAGAGAAACATCAATTGGCTGCCTCTTGAACGTGCTCTAACTGAGACAGAACCTGCCACCCAGACATGTGCCCTGATGGGGGATCGGACTGGCACCCTTTCAGTTTGCAGCTCAGTAGCCAACCAACAAAAGCCACACTGGCCAGGGCAAAACATGCCTACTTTTACAATAGAGAAGTGAGTTGATACCATGTGTTTAATCTTGATTTCTTATTTTCATAATCCATCTCCTAGAACAGTGTTTTACCACTGAGCCGTGATCCTGTAACAGGTTGTGAAATGAATTTCGAGGTCACAACCAGCTTTATTTTATTCTTACTGTTTTAGAGAGGAGTACGGGATACTAAAATTTATCACACTAAGGGTAAATTCTGTGGAACTTTTCTCTCATGAGTATGTGTACTTAGTGTGATATAAAATACGTTTGTCTTCTCACGTGGATCATGGTCCTAAAGGTTTGAAAAACACTACTCTAGTCCTTGAACTCCACTCAGTTCTGTTCTTCCCTCTGCCCAGGCCAGCAGAGCCCCTTGAGGCTGGTGCGTGGATGGAGTCCAGGGTGAAGCTTTGTAACCGTAGGGCTGTCAGTTATTGATGCAGGGAAGCATTCTGCGTCTGGGGGATGAATGCAATGTTTATTGTCAGAAATAAAAATATAGTCATTAATAATTATAAAGGACATTCATAGTAGATTTTAAAAAGTTTACACATAGATTCTGTTAGATAAGCAGTTAAATTGAAGGACGTTTTAATGCATTAGCCAATGTTTTTATAAGTACTTTCTATTAAAATCACCCTTTAAAAAATTAAATTAAATTAAAAACAAGCCAGATAGCATATGTTAGATATCAAATGAGAGATAAAGAAGTAATAAAAGAACTCAGCAGAGGGAGGAATATGATTTGGGACTTGAATAAAGTATGAAATAAAAATACTACTAAAGTATGGTGTCAGATGGGTATGTCATTTATCGGGATAATCACTATTAAGTTATGTAATGTGTAATCAGTGGGGTGTACACATGAAACTAATATAATAATGCATGTCAACTGTAATTGAAAATAAAAAATGATTAAAAAATACTAATTTTTAAAAATCACCCTCTTGATTTAAATTTATAAACTGTAAATGTAACCGGGAACAATCGTTTAAATACTCTAAACCGCTAGAGCAAACCTTCTTTGACTTTAGCGTCCGTTATGCATTTAACTACTATGAGTACACCAGATCGACAATCCTGGTTTCCTCCGCTAAAGGCACTGTCCCAGGGGCATTCTGATTAATGGGGAGAAGCCTCAGGGAGACTAACAGTCCTCTACAGATAATCCCTAGAGGATATAAATGATTCAAAGCAGGATGTGGCTGTTTCCAGAGTGGAGTTGTTTTCCTCCGACACGGGAATGCTTCCACACACGTACAAAAAATTGTGCACTAGAAATGGTCAAACCCTGATTAATGCCTTTTCTATACCTGGGTGTGGAGCAGGGCAGCATTTAAATACATCTATGAGAAAAAATGATTTTTTGAAAAAAGGGACATGAGTTAGAAAATTAGCTGTAGGGGACGGACTGGCCGTGCCGAAAGTAGTCAAGAGGGCCAGCGGCTGTCAGTGGCGGTGCTAGTCTGCCGGAGCGTGGCCTGGACGGCAGAATGCTCTTTGGTCATGTGATCCATTTAAATTGTTTTAGCCCAAGATGAATTTCTAATCTGTCTCCAAAGGAAGGCATTCCAGTAAAACTGAAGTCTTACAGTGTTAGCCTGTACACTCTGCTTTCAGTGGAAAGATATGGATGGTACAAAGGAATTGACATGGAATCTCTCTGTACATTGCACACCTTGAATGTCTCCCTGTTTTCTGCTTTCCCTACCAGTTGTTCTGTACAGTGACAGACCTAGTGACCATACAGTGGATTCAGATGATAGCAAAATTGCATTTTGAATGCTGTATGCAGCTCAAGGACAGTGGCTGTGTTCTGCCCATTGATCTCCCCTCTAAGGCAATAATAGGATGGCCATGTGTTTGGTGGAGGCAGGTGCAAAAGACTTGTGATGATAATGACCTTGTTTAATGTTAGCCCCCGTGCTGAGTTCTTGTGTGCTCCTCTTGGTTTAGGATGAAGACTGCAATGGAAAGATCAGTTGCCTTGAAAGTGAGCCGTCGGCCCCCACCGAAGCTGTGCACTACCTCTACATCCAGGTGGGGCGCTGGCGCGCGGTGGGGAGACCAGCGGGGGGGGGGGGGGGTAGGCACATTTCAGGAGGCTAAAGCATGACAAGGGGCAGAACAGGACGCAGTGGCACTACCAGAGATGAATTGTCCAGAGAAGACTGTAGCATGGAGGCCCCTTCCCTCGGCCTTGCACTCCTGCTTTCCTGGACCATAGCAGGGACGGCACAGGGCTCCAGACTCAGGCTGTCGTATGAGTTCACATCATGGATCTGCCAGCCACAGCTGTGTGAGCTCGGGCAAGGCTCTTCAGCATTCTGCGCCTCAGGTTCCCCATCTGTAAATTGAATTAACTATATGAGTGACTTGTGGAGCTTAAATGAAATCATGTATATGAAGTAATTAAATCACATCTAAGTTGCATAAATACCAGACTGAAGGTAAGAAATCCACTTTGTCTAACAAGTTGGATCTGAACAAGTTGAGTATGAACCACACACATCCTTGTGTGCAGAACAACTAACGTGGCTTTAGGCAAACTGGCTTGTCCTGGAACCTCTGGGGCACAAGAGCCGCAGGCAGATCAGTTGCAATGAAGCATCGCTAAAGGGAAGCCTATCGGGTTTGGCCTGCTCCCACGCCTGAGGGGCGACATCCTGGACAGTGCTGAGCTCTGCCAGCATAGGGACAGCCACAAACCAAAGAAGAAAACTTGCCTCTACCCCCAAGCGAGCAGGAATGTGGCTCATTATTAGTATTTTAAGTCACATCCGCAAGTAGGCAGATCTTCTAATGTAAGGTAGATACAGTACTATCTGGAAGATAAGTTTGATAGGTTTCAGACAAGTACAGTGTTTCAAAAGAGACTAGCTAGGTGGTTGCTTTCCTGGGATTAGAGCTGGTTTTTGGTATTCCCTAACAGAAACATCTTTGAGATGCTGCTCACACACGATAAAGCACTTCTCTCCCAAACCGCTGACTACTCAGTAGGCGTCATGTGCCGTTACTCTCTGAACAGTTGGGAGGCAGAAGTAGAAGAGGTGCGTCGGAGGTGTGAGGGTCGTGGTGTTGGAGTCAGAGGCCCTCGTGAGGCCTGGAGGATGAGTCGGAATTTGTAGATGGTTATTGTGATCATGAGAGGATATTCCTTTCATTTAAAATGAGACGTTCCTCCGCCCTGGCTGGTGTAGTTTGGCTGGTTGGAGCATCATCCCATACACCAGAAGGCTGGGGGTTTGATTCCTGGGCAGGCCACATGCCTAGGTTGCAGGTTCCATCCCCATTTGGGGCATGCATGGGAAACATCCAGTCTCTTTCCCTTCTCCTCTCTCAGAAATCAATAAACATTTTAATTTTTTTTAAATATGTTCCTTACTTAAAAAAAAAAAAATCCTCCTTCATGAGAAATCTCAACTCTGGCACTGGTTTGAAACATAGTCTACTTTCATAAATTGAATGCTACGTGTTGATTTAGGATTTAAATGATACTGCATTGTTTTCTGATAAATCCATACACTTAAGGGGTAAAATAGAGCCCTTTCTGGAATATTTTTGTGTTTTATTCTGGACTTGAAGGTCATTGTCATTAATTTATTGTACAAATGAGAAAGGCTAATGACATCATTAGGTTAATTAGCCCTTCTTTCTTTCTTTCTTCCTTCCTTCCTTCCTTCCTTCCTTCCTTCCTTCCTTCCTTCCTTCCTTCATTTATTTATTGATTTTATTTATTGCCCTGCCTGGTGTGGCTCAGTGGATTGGGTGCCATCCTGTGAACTGAAAGGTCTCCAGTTCAATTCCCAGTCAGGGCACATGCCTGGCTTGTGGGGAGTGAGGTCCCTAGTTGGAGTCATGGGAGAGGCAACCAAGAGATGTTTCTTTCTCCCCTTTTCTCCCTCCATTCCCCTCTCTCTAAAAGTAAATACAAATCTTTTTTGAAAAAAGATTTCTTTTTTAAAACATCAATCAGTTGCTCCTCACATATCCCCAACCAGGGATCTGACCCACAACCCAGGCATGTGATCTGACTGGGAATCGAACTAGTGACCTTTTAGTTTGTGGATGGTGCCGAACCCATTGAGCCACACTGGTCAGAAGTAATTAGTCCTTCTTGAAAATTTGGGTTTAGAAACAGTCTTGTACAACAAATAAAATCATTCTTCTCATTTTTTATATTATTGGTGACAGAGATTTTTAAACGAATAAGTTATTTTTTAAATGAACAGTAATATGAAAAATTGGTTATGTTAGGATGCTAAGATTATGCATACTTCTCTCCCAATTGTTTTAATACTCTTGGTTTCTTTTTTCAATTTAAAAAAAAGCCTTTCCCATAATAATTTGAAAGCTGTGGTACATGATTTAAAATAAGGGATTACATTCCTTGCAGTCGCCCCCCTTCACTGAAACTCTGTGTAATGAAGCCCTGCCTGGCTTGCCCTTGCCCGCAGATGGAATACTGTGAAAAGAGCACCTTACGCGACACCATCGACCAGGGGCTGTATCAGGACACCACCAGACTCTGGAGGCTTTTTCGAGAGATCCTGGATGGACTGGCTTATATCCATGAGAAAGTAAACTTTACAACATTTCTTTAAACTTACCTTTATATAAAATTTAGGACCGATTGACAACTGTAATTGAACAATAATAAAATAATTTTTAAAAAATACAAAAAAAATTAGGACTGAAAAAATAATATAAGAGTGGAGAAAAACAGAGGGAAAATTATGGGTATATTGTAATAATCTATTTTTATAGGAACTAGAACAATGTGTCAAAAGATAAGAAAATAGTACAGAGTGTTAAAGTTAAAAGGAAATATTGAAGGTTAAAACAAGGATAGCAAACCGCGGCCCACAGGTCAAATCCAGCCCACCTTTGTGTACGCCTGGCCTGTGAGCCTAGAGTGGCTTTTTACATTGTTAAGTGGTTAGAAAAAAATCAAAAGAATGATATTTCATGACACGTGGAAATTCTGTGAAATTCACATTTCAGTGCCTGTCAGTAAGTGTTATTAAAACAGGGCCATGCTCATTCGTTTACATCCTGCCTGGCCATTTTTGTGCCACAACTCTGGAGTTGAGGGGTTGCAACAGAGATTCTGTGGCCCATAAAGTCTAAAATATTTACTTTCTAGCAAACTTTTTAGGGAAAAAGTTTGCCAGCCTCTGAGTTAGCAGGAAACACGTGAACGAGTGTGGAGTGGGAGGGCGATTCCTAGAATGGGTCAGAACGACCGACGTGAGGGTGTGACTGACACGTGCCGGGTTATTTGACTCTGACTCAGTGCCGGCCTTCTGGGAACGTGGAGAAACCAGAAAGTCACCTGGTAGGGAGAGACATGAGTCCTTTTGAGCAAAGATATGGTTATGCGGATAGAGATGAGACTTTTTGAGTAAGATGGTTTGCCACATGTATAAAATGTCATTTTAGAGCTAGAAATTGCCATTACAATGCAAATGCTAATGGGTCTAACTTCAGGGTGAAACACGGCTTACTTTTTAAAAAATGGAATTGTCCATTGCATGTTAGCCAGTGTAAATATGTTTTCTCCTTTGCCTCAATTTTCTTTAACCTCAAAATATTTATACTGTGCCATATTTTTGTACTAAAAAGCGAGGACTGTAATTTATACACGTTTACTTCATAAATGATTTTGTGGAAGCAGAATTTGCAAGACTGGAAATAAAAAAGAGTTCTAATGAGGGCCACTAGAACTCTGTTACTGTAATGTCACCCTGGGTCCTACAGCCGTGCCTGTGGCTCTCCTCTCCTGGTCTAATTTGCTCAGTGCCTCCCAGTCATCTGTTGGGTGTCTAATATTGTGCTACACCCAGAAATACAGAGAGGCATGGGTGTATGACAAGCCCCGCACTTGAGAAGGACTTCTTGTATTTTGAAGGAGCCAGAATTTACCTTTGAGTAAAGGTAAAAGAGATCACACAATGCGTTTTAATTATCTCTTACATTATAGAACCTGAAACGGCAATCACTGAGAATGCCATTAGGAAGGGGAGAAAGCACGTTCACGTAACAAATAATCATTGAGCTCCTTCCCTGTGTGCTGGGATGGGAAGCTGATGTTAGAGTTCCTGGGGAAGGCATCATGGAGGAGCTGGCACTTGTAAATGTTGGTACAATTCAAATGGGCGGAGAACAGCCAGAATTTCCCAGCAGGGGGAAGTGTGAAGAAAGGAGTAGAAGAAGGAATGAAACTAGTGTGTGTCTGTCTCCTTGACCAGAGCAGGGGTCTTCTGATGCAGCAGAGAGAAATAAAATTACGAGCCTGGTAGAGAGGGTCTTGCAGGTAAACTGGGAGGTCGTGGCGAGGTCACTGACAGGATAGTGGAGAGACACTACAGAAGGTGAGCGGTGTGGACCAGTATGGTCTGTGGGAGAAGACGCATCCAGTTTTGTCACTGGGTTGGCCTTTCAAATTAGGAAACAGGTATAACTATAAACTTGGTTTCTTTGCTGTCTTCTGTCAGGGAATGATTCACCGAGATTTGAAACCTGTCAACATTTTTTTGGATTCTGACGACCATGTAAAAATAGGTGATTTCGGCTTGGCGACAGACCACCTCCCCTTTGCTGTGAGTATTTTTTTAATTAGACTGCGCCTGAAAGTGGACCTGCATGCCTCAATGGTCAAGAAAGTGTTAGAAGACAGGACAAGAATGAGTTCACTGAACTCTGCTGTGTGATCCGCGGGAGATGAGGGCAGGTCGAAAGGGGTGAGCTGCACGTGATCTTCTACGCTTTGCAATTGAGAATACATTTTAGTGAGTTCATTCCACTTGAGGGACATAATTTAGGACATAATCATGTTGATATTTAGGTGAAAGGCATATAATACTTTATGAAATAATTTGTATTATGGTCTGTCACACAAGCACAGGGCTAGATGCTTTGCCCTTGAGGGGCTTAGTTCGTTTAATAAAGTAAGGCTCAAAAAACAGAACACTACTTCTAGATAGCAAACATATAATCCACAGCTGTTTCTTCTTCATAGCATTGTAGAGTAGTCCTTCAATATATAAAGCTAAAATAATGTGAAATGAGCAAAATAGTGATATGAGTAAAAGACAAGAAAATTTCCACATGGCTGTGAGAATCAAGAAAGGCTCGACTCTGTATAAAGAAAACAGCATTTCAAATGTCCCTGAAAGAATGGGTGGGAGTCCAGCAGACCAGGCTTGAGCGCAGAGCGTGGTGATGCCAGGATAGGGGGTTCCAGCAAAACCAGCGTAAGCAAAGGCCCTGGACTGAGCAGACACGGTTATCTGAAGGACAGCGTGTTGTCTGGTTGGTTGAAACGATGAGGGGCAGGAGAGCAGTGAGAGAGGATGCTGGAAGGTTGGGGGTCTTGTAGGTCACAGACCTGGAGAGCCAGAGAAGAGTTTTACTTGGCATTGGAAACCCCAGTTACTAAGTGCCAAAAATCTGTGGTAAATGCCATGAATTCTAAGGGTGGTCAGAGAAAATAAAACAGGATTTGGATGAATGATAAATAATCCATTTGGATAAATGGTGAATAGAAGCTAAATTAGCAGGAGAGGTTAGAAGGAGCAGAGAGGGAGGATATGAAAGCAGGTCAGTAAGAACATGCACCTGACCAGAACAGAGCATTCTGGAGAGTGCTAAGACCCAGGAAGGGCTAAGTGATGGGGATCTTGATCCCCAAACTAGAGAATTTAACTTGCTTTCTGGGAAGCTTATCTAGTGAGGTTGATAAGAGCACAGTGCTGGAGGCCCACTGACCTGGGCTAGAATCCTGTCTCTGCCACTTCTCTGCAGTGTGACATTGGGCAAGTTGGTTAACCTCTCAATAACTCACATGTAAAAGGTGCCTGATGCTAGTACCTACTTCAGACAGCTGTCAGCAGGATAAAATAAGGACACAGGTCCAGCACCTGGACAGTACCTGGCACTGAGAATGTTAAAGCTGCTAGTGTTGGTGATGGTGCTTGTAATAGCAACCTACGGAGTGATGTCAGCAAAACAGTGATTTAGGGTAATATGTGAGTCGGCACTGTGGCAGATACCGTGGAAGAAGGTGAGGCTACTTAAGAGGTGTTAGCAGTGATAGTGGAGTAGATTTGGTGACCAGCCTCTAGGGTCAAAACAAATAAAAACTGACCCAGGTAAATGGGAAAGTTAGAAAGTGAGGCAGTGGTGGTTGTTAATATATTCTTACTCTTCCTAGTAAATAGGTAGTTTTGGCATTTGCTTCTATCAGCTTCCAGGGGTTTCTGCCACAAAGAAAGAGGTCTGTAGTGAATCGCCCTTCTTCTTGGTCCTAATGGGTCTTTGGTAAGCTCTGCATTAGTGGGCCTACGAAACAGAAATACTCAAAGCTCAAAAAAAAGCATCGTTATAATTATGCTGGTTTCTGTGTGATATTCTTCATTCAGTCTTCATTTAGAAATGGATAGGCCATTCCTGTGGAATAATACAACATTTTAATGTGATATTTGGCTTACTTTGATTTTTAGGCCGACGGCAAACATGATGAGGCATCAGGAGATCATTTAATTAAATCAGACCCTTCAGGTAAATCAGTATATTTAATTTGTGTATTAAAAAACAGACCATGAATTTTTTTTCTCTCTTATTTTTTTACTTCTAAAAAGTTGTACACATGTAGTGTATGCAGCCTGAGGACTTCGGAGAGATATGTGAACCCATGAAACCATCACCGTCATCTGTGTTACAAACATCCATCACCTCCAAAAGTTTTCACCTGCCCTTTTATTTAGTATTATTTTATTATTGTTTATTTCTTTATTTAGTTTGTGATAAGAACACTTAACATAACATCTGCCCTCTTAGGAAAATTTTAAGTATACAATATAGTATAAAATTTCTTAATCTGAAACCTGTTTTTCATTTGTAAAGATTTTATCCTAAAGCAAATTATAATTATTCATCAAATTCACAAAATTATGAAAATGCTTTAATTATTTCTTCCTTTTCATTATATCAGTTTTTCTTCAGCAAGCCAGGAAATCAAAGCTTCAGTTAGATTAACTGGCTCCCGGGGTGGGCAGTTACACTTGGTCTGACCCACGTGGTATTGTGAGGCTGCCTCATGACCTGGGCCGGCGCGTCTCTGTCTGGCACTGCCTCTCCTCTGCAGAGGGCACGGCCCAATGTGGTTAGTGTCAGTCACTATGAAGTGCACACTGCTGCTTCCTGTGAATAGTGTGAACAATTAACAGATCATGCTTCACTCTTAAGAAACTTTTTCTTTCTTTTTAATAAAAATGTGCCTTATCCCTGAGTCCTGTCATTGGAAAGCCTTCCCTTGCCTTCTTCCACACAGGTCATTTGACTGGGATGGTTGGCACTGCTCTGTATGTAAGCCCAGAGGTCCAAGGAAGCACCAAATCTGCATACAACCAGGTAAAGGGCAAGCTTTGGGGGAAGACAAAAAGGTGTCAAGAGTGAAATAGTAGTAAGAACATCAAGGTCACTGCATTTGGGGTTTAGTTCCCAGCTGAAATAGTCATGAACATTTATTCACTTGATATGTATCCACGTGTACATTGAATGAGCACACTGGACAGGACATGTGTTGCCCAAGGACAGTGACTGAAGCTGGCACAGTGCTGCGGAGAGTTACAGTCCCTTCATCTGTTCCAAGAAGACTTACACTAACCTGGGTCCAGCCAGGCCCCAGAAATGCAAGGGGTAAGGTAGTCAAGTAATAGGACAAATATCTTCTTCCAGCCCTCAAGGAGCTTATCTGATGAGAGCTAAAAAGAAAAGGAGTCCAGTGACCAGAGAACAATAGGGACATCACCTTTAGATTAGGCCAGAGAAAGCTTTTCTAAGACAATGACTTTTAGGATAGAAAAGGGAAATGCCACATAAAGTTGGAGTCTGGAGCATGCCTGGGAGTCAAAAGGAGTGAGGCGGAAGGGGCAAGCTTGAAGAGGACACCTGATGCTAGCTCGGCACATTTAAGGCAGTCGGAAAGCAGGTCCGTGTGTCTGCAGCATGGTGAGCCATGGGGGGAGGGGCGTGAAGCGAAGCGGAAAAGGAAGGCAGAGGTCAGGTCATCCAGGGCCAACTTAATGATGACAAGGAACGTGCACGGGGAGACCCTGAAGGACCCTGAGGAAGGGCTCGCTCTGGCTGCTGCTGGAGGCTTTGGAGCAGTCCAGGTGGAGCCGCTGATAGCTGGAAGCAGAGTGGCAGCAAGTGAGATGGGGAGAAGCGTGGAGGTAAGAGACGTGTTTGGGGGAATTGACAGGTTTTCCTCATGAAGTGGATTTGGGTGAGGAAAGGGAAGGAGAGTGGGACACTGCTCAGGGTTCTGAGCAGCTGAGGGAAGGGAGGGTGGATGAGATGAGGAAACCGAGAAAAGACATTGGGGGAGAAGGGATGGCAGGAAGATTTCGTCTGAGGCAGGAAGATTTCGTCTGAGACATGTTACGGTGAGTTTGAAATGCCTCATGAGAAAGTCAGCTGGAGATGTCCAGTAGGCTGTGAGGGACTCGAGGCTCAAGGCCGAGAAAGGTCAGAGTCAGGTACAGAATTTGAGAGTCATCAGCACACGCATGAGATGTAAAACCACGAGGCTGGATGAGATCACTGAAGGCAAGAGTGCAGAGCTAAATCTTAAAAATATGTTAGGCAGGCAGTTCACATCAAAGCATATTTTTAGGTTTGTAGTGGAAACACAAGCCTGGGTTTTGGCTCCAACAGGGAGCGCTGGGCAGCGATAGGAAGTTGGGACAAGCCTCAAATACACATCGGGAGTGAGTGTGCGGAGACACACGTGCACACACTGGGCGTGGGAAGGGCCTTCAGTGTCATCTTTCTGAGTACAGTGTGGAATAGCGTGAGGAAAGCCTCCAAAGGCCTCCACCCTTTGGCCCAGCAATTCCTCCTTTTGAAGTGTACCCGAAGGAAACAGCTGGGGATGGTCCAAAAAGATCACTGTAAAAGGCACTCTCCATAGTATTATTTATAACTGAAAAATGACGAAAGTGTTTAAAAATAGGGCACTGGTTAAATAAATTATGGGACCTCCACGTAATTGAATATTGTATGACATTACAGTCATGTTTTAGAAGCTTGTTTTAGAAGAGTGATACAGTATTTAAAGATATTCTCACCATATTAAGGGAATAGAGGTTCCACGGAGCATCACGGCTGTAGTCTCAGAGTAGTTTCAAAAGCACAGAATGGGCGCGTCTGAGACGGCACTAGTGACTCCTTGAGCAGTCTGACTGCAGCACTTGCTGTTTGCTTCGGGTGCTTTTTTGTACTTTCCACATTTTCTACAGCAAACAGGTGTAGGAAATGCCACGGTAAATGTGTGGGTTTAAGACTTCGGAGGTCACTGGTTATGGACAGGCTCTCCTGCTACTCCTTGAATCCAGATTCATTCCGGAGTTCTTCTGGAAAGTGGCTTCTGTGCCTGGGCGCCGTTGCCATGCGTCAGCCCCCCTTCATCCGGGTCGTGGAGTGTCATCTGCCCCCTGGCAGCTCCCTGACACAGCGCTGACTTGACCTTTCTCCTTTTTACTTGCACTTCGATGTTTTGTTAGGGTTTCTCCCACAGGGTCTTTCTGTTGGGCCATTCCTCTGCCTTGTTGGCATGACTTGGCAATGAATAGTTGATCTTTGCTGTTACCTTCAGATTTTGGTCTGTTTCCCTTTTGAGACTAGTAAAAATGCAAAACATTTTTTTTTTAAGATTTTTATTTATTTATTTATTTTAGAGAGGGCAGGGGGTGGGGGGAGAGAGACAGACAGACAGACATCAATATGCAGTTGCTGGGGTCCATGGCCTGCAACCCAGGCATGTGCCCTAACTGGGAATCGAACCTGTGATGCTTTGGTTCACAGCCCAAGGTCAATCCACTGAGCTACGCCAGCCAGGTCGCAAAACAAATTCTTACGACAAATCTTGGTTGTCCTTGCTCTTTAGTAATTATTCTCCGTGTTTGACCAGTGGCTACCTATGTCTGTTGCAATTAATTTTCAAGGAAAATGTTGAGAAGTCATGCCAAATGTTTAATCTCATCTGTATTTTATACATATGCTGCTTTAGAAGAAATTTTTTTTTCCAATCTAATTGGTTTGTTTTTCAGTTATACAAACTTTAATTCCAATTAACAGTGCTTGTGAGATAATTCCCTAGTAAATAACACTTCAGATTAAGGCTCTCTAAATACAATTCTTTTTCCTCCCCAGAAAGTGGATCTCTTCAGCCTGGGAATCATCTTCTTTGAGATGTCCTATCACCCCATGGCTACGGCCTCAGAAAGGATCTTTGTTCTCAACCAACTCAGAGATGTATGTATCAGATGCCTCAGTGCATCAGTTTCCAGGAACCTGAATCTTAGCATGGGCATCAGAATTCAATGCAGAGTATTTTTCTGGTGTTTATAATACAGAAGGGGCGATCCTGCTATAACTTTCTATATTTATAATAGAAATCTGTCTCTTAAACACCTCCAGTAATGAGAAGCTCCTCACTTTTGTTTATTTTTAGAAATCCTACTTGGAGAAATTGCTAGGTTATAGTTTTGTGGAGGTTTTTTCTTTTTTAACTCTTGAGAAGTTTATTTTTTAATTTAATTTTTTTAAAGATTTTATTTATTTTTAGAGAGGGGAAGGAAGGGAGAAAGAGAGGGAGAGAAACATCAGTGTGTGACAGAAACATTGATCACACACCCCAACTGGGGACTAGCCTGCAACCCAGGCCTGTGCCCTGACTGAGAATCAAACCAGTGACCTCCTATTTCACAGGCTGGCACTCAGCCACTGAGCCAGCCACACCAGCCAGGGCTATATCTCATTTTAAAACAAAGGAGGAATTCAAGAACTTTTAAATAAAATCAATACAGTTACATTAGTGAGGATAGGTTATGAGGATAATGGATATTTAGTTCTAGAAATTAAAGGTTCTGCCTGGTGCTGAAAGAAAACACCGTGTCCAGAAATTAAAAGAGCTCTGGGGAAAATATCAGCCCCTTGAACTTTTCCCCAGTGAAATTTCCATTTGTGTTCTTGGTATTCATCCTTGCCTCTGTTATTGCCCAAACTAAAAAGGGGCTAGTGTTAACAATGTGTGAGGTCAAGGGTACTCATTCGAAAAAGCATGAAGATGAAAGTGGAGAGTAAGGTTCGAATGAGAGTGATTTAGATTTGCATATTCATGAGCAAGAGATTATTGAGAGTTTTTCTCTTCCTTCCTGAGCAGAGTAAAACAGTGTTTTGGAAAACTCTGGAAGAACTCTACTGCCAGCGTAGCGTGGGCAGCTGTGTTCATACAGTAGCGGAGTAAATAAAGTGATTACTGTGCCCTTCCCTTGACTTGAAATGGTCTTAGAGAATGAGGTCTTCGAAGAAGTGCCTTTCTTTAGTCAGAATTCATGTTTGTTCCCTCATTTCAAGAATTTCTAAACTGCCAAGTTGATGTTATGATTAGGGTCTTATTTATCAGAAGGATGAGAACTTCTGGGGAAGTAGATGTTTCAGTTAATGTTTTCCTTTTACTCTGTGTTCATGGTGTGGTGTTTTTGCGTTTTTTCATCTGGAGTTTAATAAAGCTACTTTGCCCTTCTGTGAAACCAATACTGTGTCCTCAGATAAGGTGCTTTCTATCACCTAAGCTGTCATTTAGGAAAAGTTTGCATTAAAATAATATGTGTGGCCCTGGCTGGTGTGGCTGAGTGGATTGAGCTCTGGCCTGCAAACCAAAGGGTCACCGGATCAATCCCCAGTCAGGGCACATGCCTGGGTTGTGGGCCAGGTCCCCAGTAGGGGATGCGTGACAGGTAACTACACATTGATGTTTCTTTCCCTTTCTTTTTTCCCTCCCTTCTCCTCTCTCTAAAAATAAATAAATAAAATCTTTTTAAAATAATTAAAAAATAAAAATTAAAAAATACTATGTATGTACTTGGAAGAATGGGCATTAGGTTTCAAGAAAGAGACACCTCAGTCTTCCCTGGTTAGCAGATTTTCATTTCTGTATTTCATATGATTCTTCTCATCTCTAGTGAATAAATGCTTCAACTGAGGCAGTCTGCCAAGCTCTTGGTGACTGAATGTAATATTTTTTTAGGCTACTTCACCTAAGTTTCCAGAAGACTTCGATGATGGAGAGCATACAAAGCAGGTAATTTTCTGATACTTTAAATACTGTCTTTACTCTTGGGTTTTAATTACTGTTTTTCTTTTTTATATTATTTTCAGTTAGTAATCTTCTGCCACTCATTCTCTTGTATCCCGGGAATAACACGGGGAGAAAAAAATCAAAAGATAAAGCACTTAAAATGTTACTAGACTTGAAATGCATTATAAAAATGCCAAGGACTGGCATAGACAGTTAACAAACCACAGGGTGCTTTTGTGTGGTTCGTTGTGCTTTTGAAGTGCTATTTAGAACCTTGCCATAGCTGTTGGAAAAAACAGAATGCTTATACAGCTCATTGTTTGAGAGCAAGCTTGGGACTTTAAGAAAAGAAAAATAATTTAAAACTATAATTTTGTTCTGTTTTGTGGTTCAAGTAGCTCAGATGGTAAAGGGGCAGATTGTACAGTCTGAAGTTACAGATTTTTAAAGCAAAATGATTCCTCCCGCATGCTATAAATATCTGAGCATGTGTGCATATGTAATTTGTCATAGGTTCATATTGTCATCCAGTCACTATGAAAGAATAATTAGAGAATTGATGTATTACACTTCTGGCGTGTATTTCTTCTTAGTCGGTTGTCTCAGTGAAGCATTCGTGGTCACTCTTATCATATGGATGTTTAGCCCTTAAACTGACCTTTCTTAACAATTATAATCATGGTAAAATTCCTTCTTTAAGTAACAGTCAGGCGCCACATAACTGTTTGGGTCAGCAAAGGACTACGTATACAACAGCGGAGCTGAAAAATTCCTATCACCTGGTGACATCATAGCCATCTTAACGTTGTAGCACAATGCATTGTGTGTCCAGGTGGGGCTGGTGGCAGCAAAACCACGCTGCCCGTCGAGTGAAAGCACAGCAGGGCGATCGTGGTGGCAGGCTGCCCCACCGCGGTCCGCGTGAGTGCACTCGGTGATGTTCTCACAGTGACCAAAGCGTCTGAGGACTCTCTTCTCAGAACGTATCCCTGTCTTTAAGCAGTGAATGACTGTTAATGTTGAGAACAGAAACCTAGCTAGAAAATGGTATTAATTTGCTATTTCTTGCTTATTGATTATATATCTGGGTGGACAATTCACTTTTCCAGACTTTCATTTTCCTCACCTGAAAAATAAAGGGATTAAATACCCTGTATTTATATATCAGCACTAACATTCTATAACTCTTACCGTGACATTTATGGCTTGAGAAACCAATTCTGCGTCATCAATTGAATTAGTAAAGAACCGTTAGAAAATACATTGAGTTGGGTT
Organism: Tonatia bakeri; assembly: GCA_004024845.1. NCBI lineage: Eukaryota > Metazoa > Chordata > Mammalia > Chiroptera > Phyllostomidae > Tonatia > Tonatia bakeri. The sequence continues at coordinate 1,943 of PVIA01014920.1, read as the reverse complement.
TCTACTTCCTTTGTTAGTTATCATTTTTTGAACTGAGTCATTTTCTTTGTTTTGGGATGTCACAAGAAAATACGCATTTCATAGCCTTTCCCTATAACAAGAGCAGTCTTACTCAGAATTTCCACATGCTGGTAGTTCCGGTGGCTCAGGAGCCGTATCTCACTACAAACAGGAGAGCAGCTCTCCAAACCATTTCCCCAACGGAGACTGCTCTCCACCACGGGCACGGACTAGGTGCCCCTGCGCATCTGCACGCGGACTGTGTGAAGCTGACGACAAAACCGCCGCCACCACCTGCTCCCACACCGCGGGATCGCCTTTTGTCTGGAATGAGGCAGCACAGAAAGTGCTCACAGATGCGTGTGCCAGTGTTCACCGCACACAGAAATTAGGCAGGATTTCAGGGTCTGTTTAGCTGAGTAGGCAGTTGTTTCTACCAGTGTAATTTGATGTGGCTTTGCATAAAAGTTGTATCATGTCAGTTCCTTTCTTTGCATGAAAGGTAAATTACCAGTGTTTTTATTTCAGGCTAAGACTGCGGTAGGAGTTTTAGGGGAGTGTATATTAAACATATAGTTAGAAAATGCTTAATAGAATTAATCTAAAAATTGAGATTTTTCTGATCTCAGATGTTCCTCAAATTCCTTATAAATGCTTATTATAAAGGAGAATTAGGGAATCACTGAGGAACTCTCAAAGGTTTATATTACCTTCAGATTGTTCCCCACTTAATGAGATAGTAGCTGTGAAGATATAGAGTAACATAATCAAGAGAATTCCAGGGAATGGTATCAATATAGATAACATAAATGGTAAAGAAAAAAATAAAAACAGGCGCTCCCGGCCAAGATGGAGGCATAGGCAGTCGCACTGTGCCTCCTCGCGCAACCAAAACTAAAGACAACAAAAATTGAGAAACAAGAAACAACCAGAACAGGGAAAAATGAACCTAACGGAAGTCTGACTACCGTACATCCAGACTGGTGAGGGGCAGCGGAGTCAGAGGCCTGCGGAGAGGGGTCAAGGGGTCCCGGCGGGAAGAAGCGCTGGCTGGCAGGCGCGGGTGCGCAGGGCGCGGGTGCGCAGGGCGCAGACGGCGGTGGACAGACCGGTGGCGGACCCTGGGCTTGGGAGGCGACTGGCAGACCCAGTGAGGGGCGCAGGGCGGCTGGCTGCCCTCAGCCACACGTTCGCGCACAGACAAACTAAGCAAAAACGGGCAGCGACACAGATTGTGCAACCCAGGGCCCCAGCGCCGCCGGGAAACAACGCCTAAGAGCACCGACTGACAACACCAGTGGGGGCTGAGGCTGGGAGATTCTCTCAGCCTCGCAGGAGGCTCCTCGGGGAAGCCCACAGAGTCCAAGAAAGTGCACAAGCCCACCCACCCAGGAGCCAGCACCAGAAGGGCCCAGTTTGCTTGTGGGAGGCAGTGGAGGGGACGGAAGTCCTGGAGAGAGTGGAGCAGATGCCATTGTCCCTCTCAGACCCCGCCCTCACATACAACGTCACAACCCAGCAACTGGGGGGCCCCACCCTGGTGAACACCTAAGGCTCCGCTGCCCTTACGTAACACCTGCAACCAGACCAACGGAAAATAAAAAATAAAAAAGATGGCTCAAACAGAATTAAAAGCCCCAGAGCCAATTTTTTAAGTGACCAAGAGATAGCTAACCTATCAGATGCACAGTTCAAAGCACTGGTGATCAGGAAGCTCACAGAATTGGTTGACTTAGGTCATAAATTAGATGAACAAATGCAGGCTACAATAAGAGAAATGAAGGGAAACAATAGTGAGGGGAAGAAAACTGGGACTCAAATCAATGGAGTGGACCAGAAGGAAGAAAGGAACAACCAAACAGAAAAGAATGAAGAAACAAGAATTCAAAAAACTGAGGAGAGGCTTAGGGACCTCCAGGACACCTTTAAACGATCCAACATCC
>PVIA01014919.1:0-24823 GCA_004024845.1 Tonatia bakeri | reverse complement strand
CCCCCTTCCCGCCCCGCACCCCTTCCTCCCGCCTCCAGTTGGAGCCGGGCCTCACCAGCCCATAATACTCCCCAGTCTCCTAAGGCTGTTCCAGCCCATAATACTCTCCCTGTCTCCTAAGGCCTCTCCATCCCATAATATTGCCAGACGCCTGACCTGTGGGCCAAACCCCAGCCCGTTCCACATATCGAGGCTGTGTCAGCGCCGCCAGTCTGCCTCCCTGTCCCTCCCTCCGCCCTCTTCGGCGCTCAGCCTCCCGGGCTCTCTCCCGCCCTCCTGCCCTGGGCCCCTCTCCGGGCCCCACCCTGTGCCTGCCTGGGCCCTGACTTCCCCTTCTGCCTCCTCTCTTGCCTTTCTCCTTTGCTTGATGTTTCATCCCATGCCCCCTCTCCTCTCCCTTTCAGGCACTTTCCACCCACTCCTCTGTCTGTGGGTGGACTTGGGTCCAGTGGGAAGAGAGTGCCCCCAGAGGGCAACAAGCCAGTCACTGCCCCTGAAAATTGTCGACTTGACCTAGTACTATGGAAACTCGCCCAGCCTGCCTTGCTCACCCATCCTCTGGCCCTCCCTTGCTAGCAGAGTTCTGCCTGGGTGAGGATTCACCTGGCTCCCTTGTTGTCTTCCAGAAGCCCTCCGCTTCGGCATCACAAACAGACTTTGCCAATGGCACTTCCTCCTCACATTCTTGTGGGAAAGAGCTCCCCTTTGCAGATGCCTCTCAGGTGCTTTCAAAGGTGAACTCATTGACCCTCACAGCAACCCAGAAGGGGGTATCATGCTCCCCATTTCACAGAGGAGAAAACAGAGGTTCAGAGGTTAAGTAATTGCTAAGGTCACATTGCTGAGAAGTGTCAGGCCTGAAATGAATGCCTAGGTTTGTCTGATGCCAAAGTTCAGAGAGCCTTTGGGGTTCTCCAAGACCCATGTGAGGAACTTCACTTCTTAATGCTTTCAGTGTGCCCCTGGATGCTTTCAGCAGGCTGAGAATTACCCAGCCTCCTTTGTCACCAGGGTCTCCTGAAAGAAAGAAAAAGGGAGGCCTGGCGTGAAATTAACTGCCCCTCCCCATTTCTTCCTCAGAACCCCAGGTAGAGGCCTGCAAGGACTTCCCTCAGGATGCTTCAGTGCCAAGAGAAAAGCATCTCTGCCCCTTTGCAGTCCCTTATTTATGCCCTGGTTCTCCTGACTTGACTTTAAGACCAATGATTTCGACTTCCCTGACTACTCCGGGCATGGCAGGACCATTCTACAGAGGAGACAGACTTTGTGGAGAACCCAGGGGAGGTCTCCTCTTCCGTTTAGTTGGTGGACAGTCAAGAGCGCTGTGCCTTGGAGATGCTGGGCACATCCTCACTGGGGTAGGGAGCCACAGCCAGCTGCACAAAGGCTGAGCTATCCTGCGGTGGATGCCCCAGCCACAGGACATTCTTCACCAGGGCTTGAGGCAAATGGAGAGGGAAGGGTTGGGGGTTCTGTAGGCTGAGTGGGTTAGAGAAAAAACTGCGGGAAGAACTGGGAAAGGGGACAGAGATGGGAGAACAGATCCAAGGTGAGAGGGGCATTTGAGAGAGGCGACTTACGTGGGGAAGGAAGAAGAAAGGAAAGGAGAGAAGGGTGGATGTCACAGAGGCAGGGATGCGAAGATGGGAAGTACCAGGAAGGGGAGATCCAGGAGATGTCTAGGAGCCAAAGGAGTACCACGCCACTCACTGGTTGTGTAGCCCGAGGACCTCAGCTTCTCCAGGCTGTTTCATCTATGCAATGGGGTAATAATCATTCCTAACTTAGGGAGTTATTTTAATAAATAAGATAATGTATTCTAAGCACTAGATTGAGATCCAGGCATACAGAAAGTATTTTTATTATATTTTATTTTTATCTCTGAACTTTTTTTATTGGCCTCCTGCTCAAGGGTCACCCCACTTCTGCTGCCTTAACACCTCAGAACTTGGCTTCCGTTGACCTCAGACACCACTTCACTGTCCACAGTCGTGCAGGCGGTGGTCTTTTGGATGGACTGGCTGTTGTCCAGGGCATCACCCAGATTGATGTCCTCCCCTTCTTCCAGCAGACCACAGTAGGTGGCGATCTCAGCCTCCATTTTGATCTTGATGTTCAGCAGGGCCTGGTACTCTTGGGCTTGGTGCTGCCCTTCTGCCCAGGTCTGGGCCAGCTCTGACTCCAGGTGCAACAGGAGCCCGATGAGCTGTTCCTTCTGCACGGCATAGTGTGGCTCCACCCCCCTCAGGCTGTTCTCCAAACTGGCCTTTCTCACCAAGTCCAGGTTGATCTGGAAGAACTGGACCGTACGTCTCAGTTCTGTGGGTGTCATCTCAGCAGCCCCCATCTTAGTGGTCTGCGGTGTGACCACTGTGGTGCTCTCCTCAGTCTGCTGAGACCAGTACTTGTCTAGATCCTATCAGTTCTCCCAAGCCAGTCAGTCATCATTCTCAGCCCGGATGTCTGCAGTGATCTTGCTGAGGTCCTGAGATTTGAGGGCATCCAACTCCACTATCAACCCAGAGTTGGCAATCTGGTTTTGTAGACCCTTTACTTCCTCCTTAGGGTTCCTCATGAAGAGCAGCTCCTCCTTGAGATCCTATACCAAGTGTATTTTATTTTATTTTTAAGACTTTTTATTTATTTTCAGAGAGAAGGGGAGGAAGGGAGAAAGAAAGGGATAGAAACATGTATGAGAGAAACATCGATCGGTTGCCTCTCACACCCCCCCCCCCAACTGGGGACCTGGCCCACAACCCAGGTGTGTGCCCTGACCGGGAATTGAACGTGTGATCTTCCAGGTTGCAAGCCAGCACTCAATCCACTGAGCCACACCAGCCATGGCCAGAGTGCATTTTAAAAACTTGCTAATGCTTTTCTCCCTCCATTTAAGATTTTCTCATTTTCCTCCTTTGGGTTTTTCTAAACCTCAGTTGGGGTAACTCACGGACATGGACTTTGGATTCCTGATGTCTTGTCTCCGTTATGCAGCCCACTCAGTGACTGGGGAATCCTGTGATAACAGCACTGGATACAGGTTTTCTTAAACTTCCCCAGCCTGTTACTTGACAGGTTCTGGTCATTCCTCCTCTGCCTGCCACATCTCCTTAACTTACTTTTGCCTCTCTCTTCCTGTGATGGAAATTCTAGGGGCAGGTGCACTGAATGCGCAGACACAGTCCACCTGAACCTAAATACCAGAGATTTCCCATTGCAGACCACCCACCTCCACCCACCTCCACAGGCCGTGATCACGCTGTGCCTGGACTATTTTAATAGCTCCCTGACCAGTCTTCCTTTCTTCTTAGACTCTCTCCACCTGACTTCCTACAGTTTATCCCACATAGTATGTCAGGGTGAGCAAAACCTCACTCAAGAACCTGCAAGGACCCTGGCCAGGTGGCTCAGCTGGTTAGAGCATTGTCACAATATGCCAAGATTGTGGGTTCAATCCCCAGTTGGGGCACATACAGGAATCAACCAATGAGCCAGGGTAGGTGGAGCTACAGGTCGATGTTTCTTTCTCTCTTTCCCTTCCTCTCTCTCTAAAAATCAATCAATGAATAAAAATTAAAAAAAAAATTTTAAACCTTCAGGAGCTTCCCATTGCCCACTAAATGAACTGCCAACACCTTACCCTGCATTCTTGCATCCTCTGTCTTAAATGGTAATTACTGTTGATTTGTTCTTTGGTCCCCACTAGATAGTAAACTACTTCATAGGAAGACCCAACTCATCGTTCAACACATATTTATTGAGCACTGTTTTTGTGCTAAGTGCCATTCTAGATGCCAGGGGTACATCAGAGAACCAACCCCAAATCCCTGCCCCCAGGGAGCTTACATTCTACCTAGGGAGGCAGAGGAGATACAATAAACTATAACGAACAAGTAAATTATATGGTATGTAGAAGATACTTGCTACAATGGTTTGCATGACTTTGGAATTACTTTAATTACTTCAGAACTCACATATCAGCATATAAAAATAGTCAAGTAATTTTTTTAAATTGTGTTCAGTTCTGTTTGGATAGGGCAATGTGCTGAGACTTCGGACTAAGCCATGCTTGGTACTCCCAGGGTTAGAAGGGCATGGGTCCTGAACTCTAAGGATGAAGCAAGATGGAGCAGGTGACAACCATCAGGCCTCTTCTAGAGCAGCAGGAGGTAAGGGCCGGTCCAGGACTCTAACCTCCAGCCAGGTGGTGGAAGGCCCAGACTTCAAGGCTGTCTCTAAGGAATCTGGGTCAGTTCTCTGCTTTGGCCACCAGGGGTCATTTTATCCCCGTAAATCACCATCTGGACAGGTGACATAAAGACACACAAAAGGCTTACTCCAAACCGAAATGGAGATACACACAGAACCCCGACGCTGTTGTGTGTGTGCACACGCACACACACAAGCATACAGCATTGAGAGGGACAGGCACGGAAGTGCGTACAAGATGCGTTAATGGCAATAACTCCCTCACTGATGTCAAGGCCTCAGGATGTCCTAATGCCAACTCTGCAACCCCTCCCTGCTCCCAACTCCTGTAAAGAGGGCACAAAACAGGCACTCTCCCTCCCGGGAGCACACCTGCACCCTTCCCCTCCCCCTCTTCTCCCCTCTGCCCCCCCCCCCAGGAGTGTTACCTCTACCTTCCTCTCTCCTAAGCTCCAAGGGCTCCTTCTTTTGCCTCTGTAATTTGTTTCCTGAGCCCCTTTCTTCTACCTCTGTAACTTTCTAAATAAACTTTCTCTTATTAAAAAATAAATAAATAAAAAAGAGGGCCCTGACCAGTGTGACTCAGTTGGTTGGGCATTGTCCCCCAAAGCAAAAGGTCACCAGCGAGATTCCCGGTCAGGGCACCTGCCTGGGTTGCAGTTTTGGTCTCCCTTCGGGGCATGTACAAGAGGCAACCAGTTGATATCTCTCTGTCACATCAGTGCTTCTCACCTTCTCTTTCTCCCTCCCTTCCCACCTCTCTAAAAGATTATTTATTTATTTTTAGAGAGGCGGGAAGGGAGGGAGAAAGAGAGGGAGAGAAACATCAATGTGTGGTTGCCTCTTGCACACCCCCAACTGGGGACCTGGCCTGCAACCCAGGCACGTGCCCTGACTGGGAATGGAACTGATAGGCGGCCCTTTGGTTCACAGGCCTGCACTCAGTCCACTGAGCCACATCAGACAGGGCTATATAAATAAAATCTTAAGGGCGGGGGAGGAAAGAAAGCAGTATATGGCTCATTAAACCAGTCTTCCATTTCCCTTGCCTCCAGCTTGCTAAGAACAGCCAGCCTATTCCTGCGCCCCCATGGCACTCTGACTGCCCCGCGAACTCTTCTTTCCCCGCTGCGGCACAGTCCCTTTTCCCTCCCAGGAGAAGCTCCACCCTCCTCTTGATTGTTTGCATAATTAGTTCCACCCCCACCTTGGGGCTGCTGCTCCAGGAAGCCCAAGGCAGTGGTGTTCCTTTCCAGGTACAGCTCCTACTGTCCCCCACCCACTCTCAAATCCCAAGCCTTAAGGACTACAATTAGCAATTGATTTGGTGAGCATTGCTGTCTCCCATAAAAGATAATGTACACATAGTGCCCTAGGAAGAAGCTACCCGTGAGCTCTAACACTGTATTACTCTAATTTAGTATAGGTATGGTTCTCAAAGTGTGATCTGGGGACCAACTCTTTGAGGAGTCCACGAGGTCAAAACTAGTTTTGTAATGCAATGGTACCTTGGTACTCGTCAGTAACTCCTTCCGAAACTCAGTGAGAGTGCCGAAACCGACGAGTCCCGAGCAAGTGCTGAGTGCTGAAGCATTTTCGTTTCCCGTCACGATGCAATGAGCACAGGGTCTGACTAGTTTTGAAGCCGACGAGGACAGCAGTGGGACTGCACCACTCATTTGTTCTTTGCACTCCCGTTCTCTCGCAAGTACACGGTGGGGTTTTCCAGGGGCTTCATGAAATGTGATGATATCATTGCGCTCACAGCTAATGAAATGTGTGCTTATGGATTTGTTGTAAAAGCTTCATTTTAATTTCTAATATGGTGAGTATCTGATTTCTAATGTGGTAAAGTATAAGCTAAAGCTCTTTGGAATCCTCAGTTTTTAAGAGTGTAAGAGGGTCTGAGACCAAAAAGCTTGAGAACTGCCACGTTAGTACAAGCACTTGTTTCCTTATTGTAGATGAAGCAGGGGTGGGGGCAGGGGGGAGACTTAGGACCTAGACTGGAGGAGGTCTTGGAAGGGGGTTAAAGTTTCAGGATAAGACTTAGAAAGGGGAAGAGAGACAAAGATTTTGGAGGAAAGAAAACCTTCTCACAGTTTTGCCCTGCCCCCAACCACCCCATGTTGGGGGTCAGGTCTAATTTGTTACAATGCTCTAAACAAAAAGGAAACCAGTTCTGTCTGTATCCAATACACTCTCGTATTCTGGCCTCCATGCCAGGCAGGGGAAGCAGAGGCAGAAATGAAATGTGGATGGCATCTATGGCCATGAAACTGCTGTGGTCAGTCTAAATCCAGGACACCCATTTTCTGCTCCATCTACCAGCTCTCAGCCGTGTTTCAAGTCCCACCAAGGGCACTTGGTCCAGTCATCTGCCTCTGTCTGTGTCAGCAGGCTCACAGCATCACTTCCTAGGGACTGGAAAAGAGGTCTTTCCTACGCTCGCCATCACCACCAATTTAAAGACATTTCCACCAGCACTCTTCCTTCCTTGTGCCCCTTGTTCCCACACTTTGCTCCTGAATTTATGAGCGGAAGTTGCTGTGCAGAAATCCACTTGCTGTGCAAGTGTCTGATCCACCTCCTTCATGTATGTACCCTGCAAGTATGTGCACCCTGCAAGTCTTCCAAGTGTGAGAAGCGCGAGGGGATGGAGGTGGATGTAACCGCGCTAGGTCCCTTTGAGTGTTCAGAGGACAGAATCCTCAGGGCACTGGGTGAAGGGCGTCCCGGGGTTGGAATGCCGGAGCAGTCCTTGGCTGGCGGCAGCAGGCCTCGTGGTGCTGGTAGTCTCAGAGGTCCGTTGGGCAGGCGTCCCTCCAGTACCGTTGGTGGCCGAAGTGCCGGGCCGGAAAGGAGAGCCCAGGCCGCGCAGGGTGTTGCGGAAACCCTCGGCACTGAAGTAGTACACCAGCGGGTCCAGAACGCAGTTGGCACCAGCCAGAAGCACCATCACCATCAGCACGCTGCGCACCTTATCACGGGCCGCCTGACTCCCCACCACCAGGTTGCTGCGCAGCAGCCCATAGACGGCCAGCGTGGTGTTGTAGGGCACGAAGCACAGCAGGAAGATGACCAGGTTGGCCAGCAGGAGGTGCACGGTCTTCCGCCTCCGCAGGCTCTGCGTGGCGTCAGGCCTCGCCAAGGTCCAAAAGACCCTACTGGATGAATAGATCACAGCGACCAGCGGCAGCAGGAAGCCCAGCGCCTCAGCCAGCAGCACAAGCGGTAGCAGCCCCCCCTTCCACAGCTCTTCACTGAAGCTCTCAAAGCACAGGCGCACATGGTGGCCTTGGGAGCTGCAGGGCGAAGGCTTGTGTATGAGCACAGTGGGCACTGCGAACACCAGGATGAGTACCCACACGCCCAGACACAGTAGGCGCGCCACGCGGGGCCGCCGCAGGTGGCGCAACCGCAGCGGGTGCACGACAGCGGCGTAGCGGTCAATGTTGATAAGGGTCAGGAAGATACAGCTGCCATACATATTCATCTGGAAGATGGCGCCTGCAGTCTGGCACAAGAGGTCAGGGAAGGGCCAGTGGTGCAGCGCATAGTAGGAGAGGCGCACTGGCAACGATAGGGTGAAGAGCAGGTCACTGGCCGCCAGGTTGCACATGTACACGCTCACCACTGAGTGCACACGCAGAGCGCGCAAGAAGACCCAGAGGGCCAGCGCGTTGAGCGGGAGCCCTGTGGCCAGAACTAGGCTGTAGACCACCATGTGCAGGCGGTGGGTGTTCCGGTAGTCAGGGCACGGGCTGGGCTCAGAGCTGTTGGTAGAAGTGTTGGCGAAGGAGTTGGCCAACATCGTGCCTAAGTGTGCCGAGGAGCTAGGCTCAGGGCACCATGGAGCACATCAGGGTCCTGGCATCACATTTATCTCTGGAACAGGGGCCCTGGAGGCTGCACAGAGACAGTCCCAAAGCGAGCAGAGGCAGGGCATGAGAATGGGAACTACAGCTGCAGGGCAGATGGCTGCCAGGGGGGTGGATGCCTTTGGTCAGAGCTTCCTCCTCATCTGCAGACCTGGAATAGGAAGGCAAGCCCAAAGTCAAAATTATGCAAGGGCAAGGCCTAAGACACAAATGCTTATCTAGCCAAACCTGCTGGCCTCTTGAGTCTTTTCTCAGTCTCAAGTCTTTCCCTCACCTTTCATTTGGCCAGAGTAGCTTTCTGTAGCAAGGCTGTAGAGCACAGTGCCAGACTGCTTGGGTTTAAATCCTGGCTTTGCCGATTTGCCTAGATTTTGTCCACAGAAGAGTGACTTATCGCTCTGAACTTCATTTTTCTTACCGGGGGGAGGGGTGGAAGAAGAAGGGGGTTCCTTCATGAGGTTTTTAGGTTAAATGACATGATATACGGAAAGTGTTTGGGCTTTCACAGGTATGTTCACAGCGATGAACAAAACAAAGGCCTTGCCGCCGCCTGCTTTCCTTCCACTGGAGGGTGACAGGAAATAAAGTACAACAACTAAGGAGATATTACGCCAGGTGGTGACAAGTGCGATACAGCACCTCCCCTGGAACAGGCACTCTGCCGACACCCCCTGACTAGGAATGCAGCTCAAGCTCCCGTGGCGGCACAGCATCCCAGCCTCGCTCGTCACACCCACTGCTGCTCCCGTGTGAGCCGCGCTCGCACTCCAAGTGCCCTGAGTTCGCCTTGCTTGTTGGACCTCAGAGTTTCCACAGCGGTAAAGTGGGGATGATAACGTAACAGGGCTCTCTCTCGTAGGCTGATCAAACAAACAGCGGAGTTCTACCAGGGTGAACCACCTGTGGGTGGAGCCACTAGAGAACTTCCCAGAGGGGGTTCTGTGATACAAGGGAGATGGTGGTTTGGTGGTGAAGGTTCCAGGGGGACCTTAAGCCAAGAGAGCAAGGCCGTGAGGTGAGAAAGTGCCAGGGGTGCTGAAGAGGCTTCTGGAGGCAGCTGACTGCGGCAGCTGCGGTCCTCGGGCGGCAGCTGGCAGACAGGGAGAGGAGCCAGACGACAGGGCATGGTCTCAGGAGCCCACCTTCCTTAATGCCGCGAGGCTACAGGAGCTACACAGGTGCCCTTTATTTTGTGCATATGTGGTGAAATATACCTAACTTAATATTTACCATGGTAACCATCTTGAAATGTACTGTGGCATTAAGTACATTCACAATGTTGTGTAGCTGCCACCACTATTTCCAGAACTTTTTCACCACCCCAAACAACAACTTTATACCCATGAAACAATAACTGCATTCTGCCACCACCCCTGCCCGCCAGCCATTGGTAACCTCTATTCTACTTTCTGTCTCTATGAATTTACGCATTCCAGATGCCTCACATGGGTGGAGTCATGTAATATCTGTTCCTTTGTATCTGGCTTATTTCCCTTAGCACAAAGCTTTCAAAGTCCATCCGTGGTGTAGCATGTATCAAATGGCAGTCATTTTTTTTATGGCTGAATAACATATACTCATATATCACATTTCGTTTATCCATCCCTCTGTCATTGGTTGCTTGGGTTTTTCTACCTGTTTGCTGTTGTGACACCCACGTCACCTCAGGGAGCAAAGTTGTCAAGAGACCCCAAACAATTTTCCTAAGACACTGGACTTCTTCCATTCAAAAGAAACTGTTTGAATTCCTACATGGAACCCAGTCGTAAGCCTAGCTGTAACAACTTTTCTTGTGGGTTTTTTGTTCATTTGCTCTCCCTCCAACCACAACTATCAGCAGTTTAAGACCTATAAGAAGTAGAACAATTAAAGGGAATAAAAAAACACTTACTCTGCAAAATACCAGATTCAGCAGTGAAAGTAACACTAAATGGGGTTTAAACATGCGGACAAGCAAATAAAACCAGGCTCTTTTCCTGGGTTTTGGCCTCACTTCCCATGCTCCTTTGCTCCAATTACATCAAAATAATAATTTTGCACATACCTTATGTTCTCAGGACTCTGCCTTTGCACCTGCTATTTCCTCAATTTGGAAAGAACTTCTCACTCTCCAACTGGCAAACTCAGTCACCTCTTAGGACTATGTGAAGCCTTTCCTGACTCCCTCCCTCCCTACAAGGCAGATGTGGTCCCCTCACTGGCGCTCCTGCTTGGTGCGAAGGTTTGTCATAGCTGTTCCCAACTGTGCTGTAATTAGCTGTTCTTCGTCTGCACCTCCCACTAGACTGTGGGAGAGGCTGTGGACTGTGACTTATTCATCTTTGTATCACCAGCATCTACGTCAGTGGTAATAAAGGTTGAGTGAAATAGCTGTTATTTACTGATTGTTCGCCATATCCCAGGGTATTTTATATACACGATCTTTAATCCGCCCAGCAGCCCTTTGAGGTCAGTGTTTACGCTCATTTTTACAGGAAAGAAGACTACTCAAGAGCGTGGTCAGGGAGGAGTGAAGTCAGGATTCAAACCCAGGACCTCCTGGCTCCAATGTCCAAGCTGTCTGGTGCTACTTCCAGTAAGAGTGGATGGCTGGAGACAAGGACGGACACTGCACAGCCCCTGGTCTTTTATAGGTACCTGTATGAAACCTGTGCTAATAGGTGAATCACTTTACTTCCTCATTTGTCTAATTGAAACATACATTTTTAAATAATTCGCTTCCTCCCACTTCAAACACCCGTAACACGGGCTCATCTCTCTTTCACACACACAACTATGCCCCTTCTCTGAAGTTCCACTTACCTTAACTATGTAAGCACTTAGCTTGCTGCCTCACACTCCTCAGGTTGTTTTATGTCTGTTTGTTCCATTTTCCCGACTAGATGGTAGGACCCTGGGGTGGGGACCACATCTTTCACTGCTTTCCTTCCCAAGCTCATGCACACTTCAGTCTCTCTACTCAGCAGGCCCTGTGGTATTCACTGGCCACCAGGCAGGATATCTGCCCCTCTCCCCATATTTATCCAGTCTGTAATTCTGCTGTAACATCTCGTATCAATCCAGTCAGCTAACCACATTTTGTCTTGTTTTGTTTTTACATCTAACCACTTCTTTTTTTTTTTTTTTTTTTTTTAATGCATTCACTGGTTGCTTCTTATACATCCCCTGACTGGAGATCAAACCCACAACCTTGGTGTAGCAGGGCAGGGTGCTTTTCAATATTTTGTAGAACAGGTAATTTTTTTACCTATTTATTTTATGCCTCAAAGATTGAAGTATGCATTAGTTACATATTGCTGCATAAAAATACCTAAAAATTTAGCAGCTTAAAACAACAAGCATCTCCACAGTTTCCGAGTGGCAGGGATCTGGGAATGACTCTGCTGGGTTGCAGTCTCGTGTGGCTGCAGTCATCTGAGGGTTGCACGAGAGCTGGGGGATCTGCTCCCCACAATGCGTGTCTGTCGGCAGGAGGCCTCCTTTCCCTGCCCTCTGTGCACCTCCACAGGGCTTCTCACCATAAGTGCCTCACCTTCCCCCCAGGGCAAGTGATATTGGAAAACAACAACAAGCCACTTCTTATTACATTTCTGACTATCTCATCCATATGTATAACTCACTTAGTAAAAGATCATGTACCTTACAAAGGCCTATTTGGAAACAGCCTGCATTAAAGTTTCATTAACAGTTCACACTATAATTACAGTAACACTTTATCTTTCTTAACCATTACTTGGAGAATCAATACACGTTACAATGAGGGGGCACATACTAGACATTGAATGAATGAATGAACAATTATTTTCCAACAATTTCAGGTCTTTCAGTTGACAAAGTTACAATGTTAAACAGAACAAAATGTATTACATGAGCCGTTACTTGAAGGCAAAGTTAGGAATCTTTTTAAAAAGCAGATGGCAATGCTCTCATTCCAAAAGAAAGTCCGTTAGTTTCTTTATAGTGGCGCCTATTTGTCAAAAAGTCATCCCTTTCTAACAGCCTTACACAGAGCAGCCCAAGCTGAGCTCTGAGAGCTGCCAGGCCCCTGCCCCGGGCCCCACCCCATCCGCTGTTCCCTGAGGCTCCCATCAGTGGAGCCAAATAGGCAGAGTGCCAGGCCAGATGGCAAGATGGAAAAAGCTGCCAAAAAGGAGGCAAACAGGAAATGGAAGGAGGTTTCTAGGTGTTGGGAAGGGGCAGCCTGCCCTCTCCTCAGCCCTGCCTTGAGGGAGAGGTCAGGTTGTGGAGGAAATGTAGGAAGTAAAGAAACAGCAGCCACCCCAGAAAAGAATGGACGCTGGGGTTTCATGTCATCAGGGAGAAGGAAGGACATGACATGAAGGCCTGCATAGGCTCAGTCACCTCGAGGCACAGAGGTGGTAACGTAAGCATACCGACTCCACACACGTGGCCATGCAGGGACACACAGAGGTAGAGGTAGGTACCCTATGATATGTGTACACCAGATCCCTAATAACCTGTCAATCAATGTTGTTGCACACCCTGTAACACACAAGTATGCATGGAGGCATGGACTACCAGCCCCAGGAGAAAGGGCAGACGCAGCCCTAAGGGCAAAGAAAGCACCAAGCACACAGAGGCACCAGGGGCTGCACCATCCCACATCACCTGCCTACCACACCGCTCACACCAGAGTGCATGCGGCCACTTTCCTCCTCCCTGCATCCCTGTGCTTCAGCCTCCGGGCCTAGGTTCCTGATGTCCTTAGAGCCTCTCAGACCTGTCCCATTGCCCTCTGAGCTGGGCTGGGCACTGTTCTTTGCTGACACAGGCTGCAGGACAGGACAATCTTCTACCACAGGCAGGAAGTGAGAATGAGAGAGTAAAAGTGGGCAGGAAGCTAGCTCGTGATCACCCCCTCTCTTTGCTCAGTACAACCTGCCAGCAGTGCCCACCCTTCTGGCATCTGACCGACAGTGCAGACCGGAGCTGAAGACAAAGAAATGGGGGATTTGGGGCAACAGCGGGGGCAGGAAGGGGAGAGAAATAGCCCTTCTTTGTCCATCTTTTCCTTCAGCCACCCTCTCCTAGAACTCTTCCCCTTTCCCCTCCATGCAGTCATCAAATGCCTTGCTCTCTCTCCTCACCTCTTTTTTTTTTAGTAATTCACATCTTTCAGAAGTTTGAAAAAAGGAATCTCAGATATCCCCATCCTCCTTGCCCCAGGAGATCAGCTCTAGAATAATCGCAACTTATTTTATTTTATAAATTATTTTATTGTGGCCCTGGCTGGCATAGCTCAGTGGATTGGGCGCGGGCTGCGAGCCAGGTATCGCAGGTTCGGTTCCCAGTCAGGGCACATGCCTAGGTTGCAGGCCACAGCCCCCAGCAACCGCACATTGATGTTTCTCTCTCTCTCTCTCCCTCTCCCTTCCCTCTCTAAAAATAAATAAAATCTTAAAAAAAAAATTATTTTATTGTTGTTCAACAACCTTATTTTAGATTCTGGAGTCCCCACCAGGCTGAGCACTGAGCCCACTTCCTCTGCAGCTGCGCCCACCGGCCCACCAGGAGAGCGCTCCCTGGGTGCAAAGGAGGCCTAATTACAAAGACCTCCTGGTATCTGTATATTCAGACTCCCCAAACAGACTCAGACTGTGCTGAGCCTCTGGCAGAAGCTGAACACAGTGTGAAGGCTCTGTGAAAGGCTCTGCCCCACAGCTGTTTCGGTGATATAGGTGAATCCTGCTCCTCAGCTCATGCTGGGCTGAGGGGTCTGTGGCGGTGTGGAGCAGACGGCCTCGTCCTGCTCCAGGGACCGCATTCTTTCTGAAGAGAGGTATCTCTCTGGTGCAAGCCCCAGAGGTCATCCCAGGTCGTATGGGCCTGCTCCGCTTGCTCCAGCCAAAATTCCTACTCCAGTCCCCACCCTCTACCTGAGCTTGTCTCCTGCTGCCTTTCCCACATCATCCACAGCCACGTCTTCTCCCGCCCCAGGTAGTCTGATCTCATCTCTCCCGTTTATTTTTTTTCTGGGAAAAGGCAGAAAGCAAAGGCGGCCGGCAGCTCAATAATTAGTCTCCCCAGTGTGGGGATGACACCTCCCCACCTGCACATTTCCCTTCACCCTGCATGTACGAGCTGGAAAAACAGGAAATAAAATTCCCATCAAGAGAACTCACTCAGACAGAGCTGTCCTGGCCCTGTGCTCGGAGACGACCGCATGCCTCTGACCTTGCTGAGGGGCCTGGCTGAGGCCTGCCTTGGAGAGTCTCCTGCAGCCTTTTGACCTCGCTGGTCTCGCCCTGAACCCTGGCAGCACTGTGTGTGTATCGCTGGCTTCTGCCCTCACCCTTTCGCTATCTCCTTTCCCGTGGGCCTGGGTACACAAGGCTTCCATTTTGAAGCATACGCTGGGGCAGCAAGGTGGGGAGAGCTGCCAGCATCAGACACAGACAGAGTTGGACTCCAGTGTCTCTGAGTGGCGGAGAAGTGAGGCTTGTTGGCATAAGTTTCTGTTTCCCCCTTAATCCCTACCTCCATCTCCCCTCAGGGCTACAATTTCAGCTGGAGGCACAATCAGGTAGGAGATCCCCTTCATTCAGGGCAGCTCCCATCAACATAGGTGATAGGGAGCCGCCCTCACTGGTGTGATGCAAAGGTACCACGAGGCCTTGCCCCTCCTCAAATACCCCTCGCCCCATGCTCAATATCTGAAATGTCATCCCCCTCTTGTCACCCAGGAGCCACATTCTACCAGAGCTACAGGGACATTAGAAATCACCTTGTCTAAGTCTAATCTTCTTGTACAGATGAACTCACTAGGTTAGGTCAGCGTTTCTCAAAGACCATATCAAAGCACCCCTTGGTTAGCCGGGAAGAACAAGCCTAAGCACACATTTGTGCCAGTGAGCTGTTCAGTGTTTCATCAGACGCATTCACTGTCATCTAGCAGGGGGCCTGACCCTGGGGGGCGAGTGGCCATGGGAGGTTAAGCGTTAACTGAAAGTAAGGAAAGGTTGGAAATCATCCCCAGGGGACCCTCCATGGTGGCCTTGGGAAGCCCAGGGCTCAGCATGACAGGGGGGCTTAGAGAATGAAGGGGAGCACACAGCCCCCCGAGGTACCCCAGTGTGGGGCTTCAAACTTCAGAGGGGCACTCCCGGTTGTGACCTCTGTCTGGTAAAGTCCTTCTGCCTGAGGCAGCCCTTGTAGCTTTCACACTATTCACAAACGTTTCCAGGGCCCAGGGCCCACCCTCACCTCCATCCCCACCCATGTCCCTCATTTCTAAAAGAGGGGTACTGCCCCGTGTGCCCCCATACCTGTGTCCCTGTTGAGCTCTGCCGCTGCCCCAAGCTGGCTTCTGCTGCCTGTTCTGGGCTGGGCTGGAAGGACCTGCTCCTGGGGCGGGTGGGGACACACCCACCTGGGCAGATCTCAGCAGATTCCAGTTCCTTGCACTCACCCAACCCCACAAGCGCAGCGAGAAAGAGGAGGAAGTAGTTGCCCTCAGCGGTCTTCACAGACTAGCCAGAGAAGAAACCCCAGCAGATAATGGCACTTAATCCAGCCCCAACTCTGGCTCCACTAATGATTCCCCCCGCCCATCACTCACACGCTCCCCACAGTTTCCGGGAACCCTAACAGGCACACCCACCCACTAAAGTGATGACTAACCCACCAGCCTCACCATTTTCTCACCAGCTCCCCCTGGGTGTCTCTCTTTTAGATGCCTCAGGTGATTTCGCTCTTGCCACTCCTAGCTTTACACCTCACCCTGCCGAGCGCCCCGCTGCATGCCCAGGCTGCTGCTGGGCCCACTCTCACTGCAGAGCGTGCACAGCCTCTCCATCACAGCAGTGACCTCCTTGCTTCTGTCTCTTCCCTAGGCTGTGAGCTGGGGGGTCGGGGGCACTGGGCTCACAGAGAGCTCAGAGGACAGCCCTACTTTTCTATAGCCTTGGACCAAGCCCCTCATCTCCTGTATCAACAGGGGTGGCCTTGTGATCCTTGCTCAATACACAAAAGCAAGTTCAAGTTCTTGAGTGGTAAGTGAAAAAAGATAGTGTGGTTAAAGGAGTTTGAAACATGTTAGCTGAAATAGATTTCTTCATTACAGTGCTTCTCAGAGCCTTGAACATGCCAGTAAGAGACTGGCCACGCGCTGATAACTGAAGCGGGGTGAAGGGTGCACGGGGTTGCATCACACTGTTCTATTTTTGTGCATGCTTTAACTTTTCCATGTTTTTTAAAAAATGTTGCTGATCACCAAGAACCTATATATAGAGAGAGACTGTACAGCTTCCCAAACATATGTGTCCCCGGAATACACTCTGAGAGACCCCAAGTTATTAAAGGTCAATACTGAAGTCACATCTCAATGTATGTTGTCCAGACACAATCACCTCAACGTTCAGGCCATCTGCCCTTAACTGGATATCAAATCAAGGGTTTCCTGAGCTCCAGGCCTCAGCTTTTTCCATCTCCTTGATAAAGGGCAAGTCCTGCCCTCTTTCCAGGGACTGGTGCCCCTGGGCATGACCTCAGTCAGGTTCTGGCCTTCACTGTCCAGAGGGACAATTCTACACTCACAGCTGAAGACACATACACCCTCCTGGCCCACAGGACCCCCAGCCCCAGCTGAGGCCTTCTTCAATCCAACTCCCTGATCCCTGACCTCTTAGGGTTTCTTCTCCCAGCAGATGGCTGCTTGCCTGATAATTTCATTCCCATGAAATCATCTCACCTGCAGATGGATCCATAAGCCCTGGGGTGAGGGAGGGGTGGAGGGTTGATTCCCACGGGGCACTGTGGCAGTGCTGAGGATGGGATCATAACCAAAACAGGCCACACAGGCTGAAAATAAACACTTTATACAAAGACATCCTTTAAAGCGGGTGGAGTCTCTATCACAGACCGCTGTGGGACTGCTGACCCAACCCAAGGAAACCGTGAGTGGGCACCAGGTAAGAGACCCAAGAGGGGCAGCCCGGAGGCAAACTGGTGACAAATGGGGTATAAGAGTGATGGAGAATGCGGAAGGGTCAGGCGGGGTGGAGACAGGACGGACCCCAGCTCATCCGGCTTGGCCTAGGGTCAAGGTGCTGAACTCCTGGCTCCATCGAAGCACGAGCGCCTCACTTTTGGCGGGGGACAAGAGGCTGTAACTCTCGTTCTGCAGGCATCTCATACGGGACACCTGCACCGGGATGGACACACACAGTCTGAGTTACAGAGCAAGGAGCCAGAGGTGTGGAGGTAGGGAGATGCCCGAAGTCCCGCAAGAACCAGAGACTGGAGGGCATGGGCAGTAGAAGGAAGGAGGAAACAGATGTGGGTTTTTCAAGCTGCAAGACACACCAAGTAGCCCAGCCCCCTCCTTTCAGAAATCAAGAGGCTGAGCCTGGGGGAGGAAGTGACTTATCCCAGACTTCTTGGTGAGTAAGAGCAGGGAGGCAACACTGCAGCCTCAACCTCTAATTCCCGACCCAGCTGGGGTTCTTCCTGTGGTGGCCTGGGGCCCTCACCTCTCACCGGCAGCATCCCTGCCCGCAGCCCGTTGTGGTTGGGTGGGGGTGGGGGGCTTGCTTACTCTGAAGCGGTGGGAGTGGAGGAGAGTGAGTGCTCTGATGGAGGCCTCTGCCCTGAGAGGCAAACAGGAAACTGCTCTCCACATCCCTGCCGTTTGAAGCAGGGGAGGTGGTGTGGCCCAGAAAAGACACCCAACCAAGGTGACTGATTGAGGGGCTGATGGGAAGAGGAGGGGCATGGCGAGGGGCTTACCTTCTTTTCCCGGTTTCTCATCAGACACTGTTGGCTTTTGAAGGCACAGTAGTTTGGGTATTGCACGTAGTCTGTGTCACAAATCTAAACCAGGAGCCAGGGACGGGCAGGCAGGGAGATATTAGTGCCCAAGGTGGCAGAAGCAGGGGCAGGGGTGTGGCCCTTGAGAACCAGACCTTCCACAGCTGGGTACCCCCTCTCTGAGGAAAAAGCCTTTGTTCCCTCTGCCTTTCCCATCCCACCCTCAGTCAGGAAGAAGCCAGGAGCCAGAGAGTAGGAAACGGCTGTGCTGCTCTTCAGCTTGCTGGAACAGTGGCTGAGGAATGGGGAAAGGGGCAGGGGGGCATGAAGGGTGCAGAACTGGGCCTTTATGTGCTGTTCCACCGCAGGGAGCCTTCTAGTGACAGGTAAGTGAGAGGGAGGGTAGAACAATCCCCAATGTGTGACCTTGGGTGAATCACTTCCCTCGGTGGAACTTGCCTCCCGTCTATAAATTCAGGGGAGCAGCAGAGGTGATTTCTGAGACCCCTTCCAGATCTAGGGGCCCAGAGATAAGATCTGGGCAGGGGCCCCTCCACTCAGTGACCAGCCCTTTCTTAGCTCCCCTGCTTTTCCTCGTCTTGATTTTCCCTGTTACACCACAGACAGGAGGGGACTGGCGCTCAGGTACAACAGGTGGTTCCACAGAAGAGGTGACTTTGGGGAGCGGGGGAACAGTGATGCCACTGAGCAGGCAAAGCACTGGAAGAGTTAGGGAAGGAAAATGTCAGACTGAGGTAGGGAAGTACTGGATGCGGGGGAGAGGGGTGGCCTCTCAGGCATCACTGAGTCATTTGTTGTAGAGATGAGTACAACTTCGGTCTGCAATGAGAAGTGACTTGACCAGTCTACAGCCATACCACCCTGAGCGCACCCAGCCTCCTCTGAGAAGTGACCTGGCCAAAGCCCCTTGGCAATAACTGGCCAAGCTGGGACCAGAACCCAGTCCTGTGCTCCCCTACCCCTCCCAATTCCGACTTCTACTGTGTGTGTGTGTGTGTGTGTGTGTGTGTGTGTGTGTGTGTGTGTGGTCTATTGGAGACAGGCAGCAGGTTCGGTGAGAACTGGTTCTCAGAAGCTAGAGGTCCAAGCCCCCTTCCACATCCCAGGGTTGCCGGGAGTAAGTAACTGGAAGAAACCTAGGTGAATAAGGTAGGGCTGAGCTTTGGGGAAAGGCTCTGACCTTGGTGGGGAAATCCCCATCCTGGAAGCTAAGGAACTCAGTCTGCAGCCAGCCGGAGACTCGATGATCGTCACAGCCCTTTGTGGCCAACCGGGCACACCAGAAGTCCATGCGGAGCCCGCCGTAGAAGTCCAGCCCATAATAGCGTCCCGCTTTTATAGTTCCCACCTGCGGCACAGTGGACAGGGGAGAAGTGTGAGCCTCTGCTTCCCCTGTAGGCCTCCCTTCCTGACACCCAGATCTGCCCAGAGCCTGAGGCCCCCCAGCTGCGGGCCGCCTGGCCAGCGGGGTACCTGGATGCCAATGGACATGCTCTGCGATGAGAGGAAGGGGCTCAGGAAGGGTGTTCTGTGGGAGTTGTCACACTGCTGCCGCTGCAGGTCACCCTCTGACTGGCACTGCTCCAGCTTCAGGGAGCAGAAGTCACAGAGGGGACACACAGGTATGTGGTACCGTCCAAGGCTGTCGCAGACCTAGGACAGGAGTGTAGTCAAGGGGCTGGGGCTGAGACCGTCCCACTCCTCAGCCCTCCAGAGCTGTCTCTGCATCCGGGCTCTTCCAAAGACTTGTCTGTCTTTTCTCCCTGCCCCTTCCCCAAGGTTCCTCCAGGGCCTCATCTCAGCTTTCTCTCTCTTCACCCTCTTCCTGGACAACCTATCGACTCCCAGGCCGTCATCATCTCTCCGCAGGTGACACCAGACCTTCATCATCAATTCTGAGCTCTTCCCAACTTCAAATCCTCAGTTGGCAAGTGCCTGATGGATATCCACCATGGGACCCAGTGGATACAAACACCTTTAACTGAGGCTATTTGAATAGGCCCTAATTTACTTTCTCTCCCCACCCCTCCCCCACCCATGATAATGCTAACATTTACGAAGAGTTGATGCAAGGCTAGGAACCATGGCTACAAATGCCATATTTCATTTAGTCCTCACAGGAGCCCTACACTAGCACAGGTACTAACAATATCTCCATTTGGTTGAGAACAAGCTCAGTGAGGCTAAGTTGCTCAAAACCAAATGTCTTAATAGATGGTGCAGCTGGGATGTAGATTCAGTTCTTCCAACTTCAAACCCTATACTCTACCCAAGCACCTGGGTTCAAAACCTCCAAGTTCCTGGAAGACATCCCCCTAGCTGGACTCTCCGCCCTGACTGGGCCCCCTCAGCCTTCTCAGGAGGATCTGCAGTCGCTCCCACCCTCCTCCTGCTTCACGCACGAGCACACCGCACCGCAGCGCACACAGTCTCCCACATCACCTTGTTTGCTCACATAGCGGCTCCTAAGGGAGGCATTGCTGTGTTCCTGTTAAAAAGTGGTTACAAAATTCCTTTTCCCACCAAATTAAATACAAATGCATCAGACTGCCATTTGCGATGCTTCACATTATGATCCTTACTATCTTTTTGACTCTCTCTCCTGCTTTGCTCCAGGCAAAAATGAACTCCTTACTGTTCCCTTAACCAAGCCCTAAATTCTGGTGGGCTCCCCATGACTCCTAAACTTCCTACTCTTAAGAAACCTCTCTTCAACACCCACCATACCCCCTTTGGTAATGCCACTGAATCCCTCGTGGGCTGTAGGCCCTTTAAGGGCAGGAGCAATACGCTCATTCTTGGTCCCTCATGAAATCTCCTCCTTGCCTCACAGCCTTTGCACGTACTATTCCTTCTAGCAGGAAACTTCTACCAAATCCCTTCTTTAGCTTGGTTAATTCTCTTCTCTCCTAAGAGGTCCTCTAAGTCCGCCTAAGAAGCATTCTCTGATCCTCTGCAACATAGACAGTTGTCCCTTTAGCTCTCTCTGCACTTTGTACTTGTCATCACGGCGTTTATCCTGCCACACGGTTCTGCCTGTTTCCTTGTCCATCTCCCCACTGAGCTTCAAGAGCTCCAAGATGATTAGATCTATTGTACTCATTGCTAATATCTCAAGTACCAGGTTCAGAGTTGGTGCCCAATCAGTGTTTGCTGAACAAATGGGTGAATGGATGGCATACCAACTCTCGCTAACTTGTATTATTTGAAAGCCTAAAGGATATTTTCCTTGGAATAGGATTTGCTGGATGCTGAGGACACATTGAAACTGGAATGTCTCTGCAGATCCCGGGAACAGGAGGGCTGCATCTCAGGTCCAAGCACTGAAGATGGTGAACTGGATTAGGAGATAAGCCAAATCTAACAACTCAGAGAGCTGAGGAATGAATTCAGGATTGCAATGGATTCCAAACTAGTGTTGAGCCTTCCTCCTTCAAGGTGAGCTGGGGATATCCTTTTTTTCTTTTTACAATTTTATTTGTTTATTTTGAGAGAGAGGGGAAGAGAGGGAGACAAATGTCAATGTGAGAGAAACATCGATTGGTTGCCTCTCACATGCCCCCAACTGGGGACCTGGCCTGCAACCCAGGCATGTGTCCTGACCTTTCAGTTTGCAGGCCAGCACTCAGTCCACTGAGCTGCACCAGCCAGAGCATGGAGACGTCCTTCTAAAGAAGGGATTCCCACTGGTGAAGAGAGCCTGTCCACCAATGCCTCATGCTTTCTGTATCCCTGCCGATGCTCCACCCCCAAGGCCTAGTAGTGCAGCACCAGACCCAGGGGATGCTCAGTGAGCACGTATCCATTAAAGAGCATGGTGGGCCTACCTTCCTCCCGAAGCCAAGGGTTTCATCCTCCAAGTGCCGCCAGGCCTTGGCTGTGGGGGTCATGACGCAGATGTTCTCCACAATGGAATAGCACATCACCAGTAAGGCTTCCACATGGGGCAGCTGCAAGAGGCTGCAAGGAGACACCCCTGATTGGTAGGGATGGACCAGAGGGCTGGGGCAGAATGCCTCATCCATTCTCTTCCCCTCCTCTCAGACACATTCAGCATACTGGATGGGGCCTCAGAGACCTCTGGACCAACTGTTTCCTTTCAAAAATGAGGAACAGAGGTCCAGAAAAGAGGAAGTAATTTCCTCAAAGTTGCAATGCTCATTAAAGCCAGAGATAAGACCAGAACCCAAGGCTGGTAGCTCCAGGTACAGGGCTCGTTCCAGTATATCATGTAGGAAACAGGCAGGACTTAAACCCCTAATGGCCACTGAACAGGTGAGGCAGGCAGTTGCTAGGTGCACCTGAAGCCCATGCAGGTCTGAGTGGGTCTGCAGGCCGAAGTTGGGAAGTGGGCTTCTCATTCCCAAAGAATACAACAGGAAGGGCAGGGCCAGTAGGGGAGTCAGAACTTCCTGTACCTGCCAGTGCTCTGGCTTCTCCAAACAGAGTCTTCATCATACATGTCACTCATTTCTTCCACTTCCGAGGGAGATTGAATGAGCTCCTGGATGTTCTCCATCATCATAGGCGTAGACTTGGCTTCCCGCACCCGGGCAGTGAAGGAGAAAGGGCTGGAAAGTAAAGAATCAGCCTGGAGCTTGGGCTCTGAGTCTGTCTGCAGACCAGGCATGGCCCGCAGTTCCCCATCGGCTCCCTGTCCTTCCTTCTGCTTCTCCTCTTCCTCTTCCTCTTCTTCCTCCTCCTCTTCTTCCTCCTCCTCCTCTTCCTCCTCTTCTTGTTCCTCTCGCTCCTGCGCTTCCTCCTGTTTATGTCCTGGTTTTTGCTCTGGTTTGTGCTCCTGCCCTGGATCCTGCTTGTGTTCTGATCCTTGCTCTGGGCCTCCCAGGGACATGGAGGCTTGCAGCAGCTCCTCCACGTTGTTGTTGAGCAGCTCGGGCCAGGGCTGGAATGCCTGCCGTTCTGTGGCTGCAGCACGGTTTGGGAGGCACCAAGAAAGAGAAGAAAAGGGACAGTTAACTTTCTGAACTATGAGTGTCTTTGTTCACAGAGGGACACACATATAAGCACCGAGGAGGAAGAAAACAGCCTAAATCATAATTATTCACACGTTCGAGTATAGAGGGCATAGAGAAGAATACACATATCAAAATATTAGTACCATGGTGATTGTGGTCTTGGTGGCATGTCACTTTCCACCTCCCTTTCAAGTGCTTCTCTTCCTTAACCGCCACCTCAAATACCACCTGTTGTTCCTCTCACTTAGGAAACAGCATGTACTCTGAATAGCTAGCAACTAATCCTTTCTAGACTGAAAATGTTATCTTACAGAAGTCCCAGAGGACTTCCAAACACAGGAATGTTTTGGGGAGCTATAAAAAAATGGATTCAGGGCAGACTTCTAAGTCATGCCAGAAGATATTCTGGGACAGGAAAGTTCTAACTTGCATTCCTAAAAAACAGCCCCCGCCCCTTACCTAAAAGGAACTGCGTATCCACACCTCCCACCCTCGCTCAACATTCTTCCCATTTCTCTACCCTCATACCTTAAACCCTGGGCTCTAGGATTTATGAAAGGAGTTGCTGGTAGTCTCCCAGGTGCTGGCAGGGTCTCACCTGTGATGTGAGATGACATGGAGGAGGTCATTGTGCTGGGCTGGGCTTCAGTGGAAGAGTCTATCTCCTTGACAGTGTTAGGTGAGAGGATTGAGACTGGCTGGGAGCATCGGACCCTCTGCAAGAAGAGAAGAAACGTGGGAATGCCTGTCCTGAAGGGTGGACTTCTACTTCAATTTGTGCTTTTCCAGCATGGCACCTCTCTTAGTTCCTGGGCAGGATGAAGGGGCACGGTCCCTGGTGGAACCCTCTAGCCTGAGAAGGGATTCAACTGCAAGACAAAACTCCGGGTCTTGGCCACAACCCTGCCTTCAGTCTTTAGCGTTTGATTTGAATGAAAACACTGACAATTAGAAGACAGGGAAAGGCTCATCTCTTGGCCTCTTCCCTCCTCTTCCTGCAGGAACAGAAGTGTTCTGATAGTCCAAATGCACAAGCCGAGGCTGTATGCATACGTAACCTGTGTAAGTGACTGGCAAAGTGGCAGGGAGGGAGGACCTAAGGATGGTGCTCCTGGAGTCCTTCCTTGGCTACTTACTGCCACTGCCACCGCCTTTGTCCTGGGACACCAGAGTCACCTTTTCCTGGGCCTCACCTTGGCATAGTAGATGTGGTTGGAGCAACGGTACTGAGTAAACTGGCAGAAGGACTCAAACCAGGAGGCATAGGGGAGGTCGGAGCAAACAGCGCCTGGAAAGGGGCAGGGGTGGAGAAGGTGAACACACAGGGGGCCTCCCTCCCGGCGGGCCCTGGGCGCATTGGGTCTGGAGAGGGAGGGACGGGTGCAGCCTAAGAGGCCAGCCATACCCTTCCCGCTCCAGTGAGTATATAGTTGTCGCGCTCGCTCGGTGGGCCCTCACCATCCGGCACCAAGCCGTGGTTCTCATACTGGTCCAGCTGGACGAGTGTGGGGTTCCGGCAGCCGTGGGTTGCACGGAGACGGCAGGTGGTCTCTGCCTTCCAGGTAGGGGTCAGTAGTGCGAAGAAGTGTTCATATTCGGTGGTCGAGAGAGGGCTGCCGGGAGTGGAGGCCAAAACTGAATCCTGGGCTGGGGCCGCTGACGAAGGCCAGAGCAGCACTGCGGGGTGGGGGACAGACAGACGGAGGGCCCGCGCTCCAAAACCGGCTCCCGGCGCGGGAGGGACCCAGACTGGCCAGCGGGGCCTCGTGTAGACCAGGCCCGCGGGGGTCTGGCCGGTGGGGACGTGGGGACGCCAGGGACAGGGACACAGGCGGGCCTGAAGGAGGTCCGGGAGGAGTTCAAGGCCGAAGCCAGGGATCAGGCCCCACGCGGCCTCCCCGAGCAACGTGTGGAAACGGTAGGGGCGGTTTCAGGAGGCAGAGGACGGCCAGGGTGGGGTAGGGTGGGGTG
>PVIA01014918.1:0-24725 GCA_004024845.1 Tonatia bakeri | reverse complement strand
ACTTCCCTGTTGCTAACCCTCCATTTGATGACTTTTTTTTTACTGTTCATATTTTTAATCTTCTGTAACCTTTAATTTTTAAAGGATAGTTCTACATGTAGAATTTTTGATAATGTTCTTTTCCTTTCAGCTCTTTAATTACATCATCCCACCGTCTTTTGGCCTCCATTGTTTCTGATGAGGAATTAACTTAGTTTTACTGTGGTTCCCTCTGCATGGGCTTATTGCTTTGAAAATTGTCTATCTTTGGCTTTCAACAGTATCATTATGAAGTGTCTACAGCTAGCTCTTTTGTGTTTATCTCACTTGGGGTTCATTGAACTTCTTGGATCTCATTAATGTTTCTCATAAAAGTTTGGACATTTCCATCATTATTTCTCGAAATATTTATTCTATCCCCTCCTCTCTCTTCTCTTCTTCAAAGCCTCCCATTACACATGTTTTAGTATGCATGTTGTTATACCACAGGTCTCTGAAGCTCAATCATTTTGCTCTCTGTTCTTCAGATTGGATGATCTGTTTTCAAGTTTCCTAATTCTTTTAAAACATCTTGAACCGGCTCTTAAATATGTCTAGAGAAGTTTTCATTTCAGTTATCGTATTCTTCAACTCCATGGTTTTCATTCAGTTACTTTTTTGTTATTTCTAGATTCTAGTTGAAAATCTGTACTTGTTAATTCATTGTTGTCATACTTTCCTTTAACTCTTTAAACATGGTTTTCTTTATACATTGGACATACTTATAATAACTACTTTGAAGTCTTCACCTGCTAGTTCAACATCTGGGAACACGTGGACATAGTTTCTATTGACTGGTTGTTTCCCTGAACATGGGTCACACTTTGCTGTTTCTTTGCATGTTATGTAACTTTTTGTTAAAAATTGAACATTTTAGATAATATTTTCTAGTGACTCTGGATTCTGATATTCCCTTTCCCCCAGGAGTTGTTATTTTTGCTGTGCATGTGTTTTGTAACTTGTTTGATTCTTTGTTGTATAATTTTTCTGGATGGAATCTCTGAAATCCATCCTCCTGCAGTATGCAGTTACTAGTGTCTGTGCTTAGTTTTTTTAAAAAAATATAGTTTGAACTGTTAAGCTTGATGTCCTAGGGGCTGCCCCTGTATCTGCCTAACTCAGTGGCCAGCCAGTTATTGGACAGAAATTGTGCTCAAACATAATAGTACTCTGCTGATGGATCTGTGTGTGGGCAGGGGAGTTCTTTCAATGCTTAAGCTATTTTAAGGTCTTCTGTGGGTTTTCTTTCTGCTGGGCCCTTTCGAATCTCCTATATACATGTGCGTAGCCCCGAGGTAATCCAGTAGAGTGTGAATAGCCTGGGACCTCTCCATTTTCTGGTTAACCAGGAATATCCTGCCCCAACCACACTCACCACCTCAGTCCAGTAGAGATAAACTGTTGGTCCTTCCCTGCTGATCAGCCTCTGAGAAGTCGCTTCTACTGATGATGCCCCTGGGTGTGGGTATTGCCCAACACTTCAAATTGAGTTAAGCTCCCTTCAAACCTAGGCAGGAAAACTGCTGGTCTTCACAAGCTGCCTTGCTCGGGAAGAACCTCCATGCCAACGAAGCTGGGAGGCATGGGCCCTGGCTGGTGTAGCTCAGTGAACTGAACATGTGCCTGCGAACCAAGGGGTCGCTGGTTTGATTCTCAGTCAAGGCACATACCTGGGTTGCAGGCCAGGTCCCCAGTAGGGGGCGCACAAGAGATAAACATACATTGATGTTTCCCTCCCTCTCTTTCTCCCTCCCTTCCTCTCTTTCTAAAAATAAATAAATAAAGTCTTAAAAAAAAAAGAAAGCTGGGAGGGATGGGAGTAGCCTAGGCCAGAATGACTCAAATCCCCAAAGTTCAGTTTCTCAGTTCATTATATACGTTTGGTTGATTTCCAGGTCATAAAGGTTGTTTTTGTCAATACTTACTTGACCATAGCTGGAAGTCCTGCCCTTTCAATCTGTTTTTTTTTTTTTTTTGGTTCTATCATTTAGAGTATCTCTTATAAACAGATTATAGGTGGATTTAAAAAAATCCTGTCTTTTTAAAATAAGTGTATGCTTATGAAGTTATTGAATGTTTTATTTATTGATTTTAGAGAGGAAAGCTCTAAAATCAAGAACAAGAGAGAGTGAGAGAGAGAGAAAAAATGTTGTTTTTTGTTTCACCTATTCACTGGTTGATTCTTGCATGTACTGGGGATCAAAGCCACGATCTTGGTGTATCTAGATGATCCTGTAACCAACTGAGATACTTGGCCAGAGCTAAAAAATCCTGTTTTTAACTGGAAAATTCAATTTATTTATTTTGCTTAGTGATATTTGGGTTAATTTCTATAATCTTATTTTATACTCTCTTCTTATTCCAGTGTTTCTGTTTCTTCACTTTTTTCTCTCTCTCTTTTTTAAAGATTTTATTTAATGTGCGGTTGCTGGGGGACATGGCCTGCAACCTAGGCATGTGCCCTGACTGGGAATCGAACCTGTGATGCCTGGTTCGCAGCCTGCGCTCAATCCACTGAGCTACGCCAGCCAGGGCTTCACTTTTCTCTTTTGACTTCTTTTGGATTGAGATTTTTCTCTCTCATTATTTGCTATTTTTCCTCTACTAGTTTAGAAGTAGTACACTCTGTGTTCTTTCAGGAGTTACTCTGGAAGGTTTAGCATGCATATTTATCTTAACAAAGTTTAAAGTTATTTAATACTGATATGGACATGAGGGAGTAAGAGGGTCCAGAATTATCTTGTCATCATACACAACTGGAATACTTGGCAAAATAGATGAATCAACTGTTTTTAGATGGTGGACAACCGTCAGTGAAGACCCCGTGCTGCCTGAAAGGGAGGAAACAAGTAGGCAAACTCCACCACCCAGACTTTCTTACTGATGTTGAAGAAACGTAAGAATGTAACCCGTAATGATAAAAATCAGCCGATCAAAACAGACTCAGGGCAGTTCCCGTTTATGGTCTGGCATGCAAAGAGCTTAGAAGTCATTACCCCATGCTAACAATGAGTAAAAATCGAACAACATGAAAAATCAACAGCTCTTCTTAGATCTATCAGAGAATTGAGGTCTCGGGGCAAACTGCTGCCCTCAAAACTGGAGAGACAGGAGAATACAGAGAATTCCAATTTACCAGAGTGAAACCCACAACTGGGAAAAGTGCTGGGGCAGAAAAACCTGACCTGTAATTGATGAATTTCTGGAGGCTCCTTGCAGACAAGTCTGAGAGTTAAACACTCCAGGTGGGGGGAGGGGGACAGTCTCAGGGAGACTTTCACACTTTCGTGGGTTTTACCTCCAGGAGCCTTACCATGTTCTCGCAGTGAAGATTGGAGAAAAATCTCATAGTTCTGGCAGGGGGAGAGGGGAAAGTAGATATTTTGAAATATACCAGAGTACTCTGTTCTTCTTAACAAGGCCCACCCTCAAGATAAATTATTATATCAAAGCCTGACCTATGGAGGTTTTATCAGAGTCTGACAGACCTGGGAGAAGGGAAATAAATCCCCTACACCCATCCCCTCTGCCCGTCCTATCTCACCTTAGGAGGGGAAAGCTGAGAAGCACTGTGATGCTCACAGTGCAGAGGCACAGGCTCACAGAAAGACAGACCTGACACAGGTCTGCACAATGCTTCCTCTGCCCTCACACCGCATCACCACATTACTAAAGGTCTATTTCCCCCAGGTCCTTTTACCTAGTTCATCATGTCTGGCTTTCAACAAAAAGCACAAGCATACTGAAGGCAAAAAACAAACAAACAAACAAACAAACAAACAAACCCACTCTGAAGAGAAAGAGCAAGCATCAGAACTAGACTCAGATATGGCAGAGATACTGGAATTATCAGACCAGCAATTTGAAATACGATGATTAATATGCTAACGGCTCTAATGGAGAAAGTAGACAGCATGTAAGAACATGGCCACAGTTAGCCACCAGGGAGAATGTGAAATAAGGTTTCTAGCTGGGAAGCCAGATGTGCTGTTAACCTTTGGGGATTTTATTTGTAAAAGCAAGAAGGGAAGAATGCATACTGGGGGATACTTAACATTCTTTTCCACAGTGTCTTTGCATCAGTTTTGGAAAAAGCCATTGTCTTTTTCACTATTTCATAGTCCCTATCTCGTTTTTCTTCTACAAATTGAGGTATTTGTGTGACTTCAGTGTCTCTGTTGTGCATTCTGGATAATTTATTTAAATCCATCTTCCAGTTCACCAGTTTCAGCTGTATTTAATATGCTATTTAACCCATATCTTGAATTTCTAATTTTAATTATTATATTTTTAATTTCTAGAAGTTTTATTTGGTCATCTTTCAATAGTACTTGGTCATTTTGTAGTCTTTTGTTCTTTTGTTGTACTTTTGATACTTCATTTAAAAAAAGATTTTATTTGTTTATTTTTAGAGAGAGGAAAGGAGGGAGAGAGGGAGAGAAACATCAGTGTGTGGTTGCCTCTCACGCACCCCCTACTGGGGACCTGGCCCACAACCCAGGGATGTGCCCTGACTGGGAATCAAACCTGTGAGCCTTCCGTTCGCAGGCTGCCACTCAATCCACCGAGCCACACCAGCCAGGGCGATACTTCATTTTTTAAAACTATATTGATCATGTGTATTTTTTATTTGTATCATATAATTTCAAAATCTATTTTGCAGGACTGATACTTAAATGTATATATGTTTTTGTCATGCATGGTGGATTGTTTCCTTGTACATTTTGTAGTTTTTTAATTATATATTTTTCAAATTTTCTACAGGAATCCCTTGAGGCTCGTATTTGAAGAACACCCCTGCACAGAGGACCTACGCTTGCCTCTGCCGCACGCTACTGGGCAATGCTCCTTCTGGACCAACCCATTTAGAACTTTCAAAAAATGTTTTAAACTTTTCTACTTTTATTGGGCTGTCACAGTCTAAGTAAAATCTGTGTGCAAGCTAGTCAGATCAGCTTCAAGACAAATTTAGGAGCTGTTCCCCCAACCAGATTACTCTCCCTAAGTCCCTGAAAGAGAAATTCTGGAGAATCCACTCCTCTATGCCGAGACCACTCTAAGCTAAAATTTCAGCTTGTGACTACGAATTCTCAGGTCAACGTTTTCCTTTTGTTCCTCTTCTACTTAGATCCAGGGTCCAGATATGCAGACATCTTCCCCTCTTTTGGTGGGGTACTTTTTCCTAGGTCACTGGTTGTATTAGTTTTCTGTTGCTGCTATATCAAATTATCACAAACGTAGTAGCTTAAGACAGCACAAGTTTATCATGTGACAGTTACGACAATCTAAAATACATTTCATTGAGGTGAAATCGAGGTGTCAGTAGGGCTGCATTTTTTTTTTTTTGAGGAGGCTCAAGGGAAGAAAGCATTTTTTCCCTTTTTCAGCTTCTAGAGGCTACGCACATTCCTTGGTTTGTGGCATGTTCATCCATCTTCAAAGCCAACAGTGTAGCATCGTCTAATCTCTCTCTGGCTCAGACCCATGTTTCTATCCTCACGCCTCCTTCTCTCACCTTCCTGCCTCCTCTTCCCTTCACAAAGATGCATTTGATGGCATTCAGGGCCCACTCGGATAATCCAGGATAGTCTCCCCATCTCAAGATCCTTGACTTAATCACACTGGCAAAGTCCCTTCTGCCGTGTAATGCACCATATTCACAGGGTCCCAGAATCAGGGTGTGGCCATATTTAGGGGGCCATTTTTCTGCCAGCCACACCTATTGTGAACATCGGCCTTCCAGAGTATGGGCTACATGTGGGGCC
This sequence comes from Tonatia bakeri, assembly GCA_004024845.1. Lineage (NCBI taxonomy): Eukaryota > Metazoa > Chordata > Mammalia > Chiroptera > Phyllostomidae > Tonatia > Tonatia bakeri. The sequence continues at coordinate 18,942 of PVIA01014918.1, read as the reverse complement.
CAGGTGTTTTCTCTAGGTTCCCATGGGTGGTGTCCAGAAAGATATGGGAAGTGGGCGTTCAAGGAAAAGGGGGTGGCCCTGGTCTCCTGGGTGTAGATTCCCCACAGACAGTTGCTAGCCCCCGAGCTGGCTCACTCCTCTTGACAGAAGTATCCTCATAGTTTCTGACCTTGGAGATTTCCTCTTATTTTCCTACCAGGCAAACCATTCATTCCAACATGTTTTTAGATTTTGTTTTAGGGGTTTTTGTCATATGTTTTATGGGTTCTGCACTGGGAAGATTTCCCCGGATGTGATCACAAAGTCATCGCTGCATTCTCATACTGCACTTGTTCCTACCCACCCTGCAGCTTACTTTCTACTTCCTGCCATGTTTCTGTGGTTGGGAATTCTGATTTTAGAGGGCCCACTCCGGCTACTATGTGCAGAAGGCACTGGAAGTGTCTAGAGCTGAGGCCAGGAGGCCAGGGAGGAGCAAACCCCGTCTGTCACTTGAGGTGGCTCTGTCGCCTCTGCAAGCTCTCCTTGCCTCCGGCCTGGGGCTTTTGGTCCCATTCTACACTTTATCAAGCAGAGGGACAGGTGTTGGGACATGTGAGTCTATCCTTGTCCCTCCCCAGCTTGTGTCCTTCTGTGGCTTCCATCGCCTCATACTGAGGCTTGGGTCTGATTCCACACCAAGTCTTGGGGTACAACTGTCAAACTCCTTGGTCATTTCCGGGTCCCTGCTCCCGTGATCTCTCTGCCACTCCAGACACTCAGTGTCATTTACTGCTTTATGTGGTCTGTTGTTTAGTGTCTTCCCTCCCAGGAAGTTTGCTTCAAGTGGCAGGCCCCTTTGGTTCACTGCCTTGTCCTAGTCATTAGCCGTGTGTGAAAGATAGAGGCTCAATGGGTCGTGAGTAAATGGGAGACTTGGCCAGAGGTTGGGCCGACAGGCAGTCCAGGAGCCAGGTGGGAAGTGACGACATGGGGGTGGGTGGTGCTTGAGTCCCTCAGCAGCCCAACTTACCACCCGCTTCCTGGGCCTCCCTCCCCACCTTCCAGCCAACCCTCCAAGGTGCTCAGGAAGCAGCTTCCCTCAGTTCAGTATCTTGCATAAACTGTTTATTCAGGAACAAAGAAAGAAAGGAACTGTGGGGTGGGTTCCCAAGGGTGAGATGGTCACTGGGCCGGGCACGTAAGCAGGCTAGGGTAGGTGTATAAGTGCTGCTGCCCACCACCCGCCAGAGGCGTGCACTGCAATGAATGATTGTGTGTGTGTGTGGCTGTGTGGGACCCGCAGCATCAAAATTCAGGCCTTCTTCTTCCCCTTCCCTACCCCCAGTTCTTGCTCTGAGACCCCGTCTCCTTCGGTGGCAGTTTGACCACCCTCAGTCACAAAGAGCCCCAGTGATCCTGTCAAGACATCTGGGAAGGAGGAAAAAAAAGCATCTTTTTAAATGTCAAGTGGATAAACAGTCAGGGCGCCAGATGTGCGGCCGGGAACCCTCCCAGCGGCTCTCAGGCTAGCACTCTCCCCAGTGGTGCTGCCCAGCAAGAAGCCACCCAGAGAGGGCCTGTCCCCACGGACGCTGGGTGGCTACTGCACCTCTGAGCCCACACCCCCTGGGAAGCTCTTGGAAGAGAAGCAGAGAGGTGACTGCACTGGCGGCAGTGGCGAACCCTCCCCCCAAAACAGACATCTGGGGGCGAGGATGGGACTGGGAGCAGGTCCCTGCGGCAAATGAGGTGGCTGGAGCAGGCACACGCCCTTCCTGAAGGGGGAAACCACAGGGCAGCTCAGGGCCCAGCTGAACTGGCAGAGCACGCAGGGCCTAGGCCCGGGAGCAGGCAGCCACCTGGAACGGTCCCTCAGAACGGGAACCCTCCCCAAAAGAAAAAAAGTAACAGTCGCAGAAGAGGCAGTTTCTGGAGCATGGTCCTGCCCCAAAGCGGCAAGGGTTAGGCCGGTGGTCCCTGGCCGGCCCATAGGCACATTTAATAGGATTCCCGAGGATGTTTCAAGTGGGCAGGACAGGTCTCTCCTGGTGGCTACCCTGGAGGGACTCCTAGCTCCTGCCTCTTCCCACAGCCCCTAAATGAGGTATTGTGCTTCCCTACCAACCCTCCCCCCACCCCCCACTTATAGCTGAGCCCCTTCCCTCCATCTCCCCCATAGCACATGGGTGGTTGGGAGCACCACCCACTGGGGGGCAAGGCAGGGCCCTATGTGGGGTCCAGCTCGAAGACACCATCGCTGGTGGGGGTGGTGAAGAAGGAGGGTGGGTCAGAGGTGGTAGACTCCTGCCCCCCACTCCCCCGCTCCCGGGCACGCCTCTCCTCCAGCCGCAGACTGCGCTCGAAGTCTAGCAGCTGCCCCATGAAGTTGAAGTTGGGTGAGATGTTAGACTTCTTCCGCTTGACCAGGTCGTAGGCATCATTGAGGGAGAGGTGGAGCTTCTGCATGAGGTAGGCCACGGTGACAGTGACGGAGCGGCTGACACCCGCCAGGCAGTGGACAAGCACCCCGCAGTTCTGGGACAAGGCCTCATCTAGGTGGGGGGCAAAGTAGGGGCCAGCGTGAGGTGCAGGCTAGTGGCTTTCCGGAGGGACCCTTGCAGCCCCTGCCCCACACTCCAAGCCAGATGGCCCTGGCCAGGTTTGCCTGGGAGCCCTGCCTGGGCTGAGGACTCTGGCTCCAGCAGTGCCCAACCCCAGAAGTACCATCTTGGCTTTGGGCTCTGGGAATGGCAGCTAAGCTGGGGAGGAGCCATCACGAGGGAGAGGGAGAAATGGGAGAGGCCAGGAGTCCACCTGGGAGGGGAGGAGGGAGAAAGGGGAGGGCGAGGTGGACTCACCAATGAATGCAATGGCCTCCGGAAAGAACTGGGACAAGTTCTGGCTCCAGTGGTCCGAGATGGGGATCTGCTTGTAGTGAAAGTCACCGTTCTTCTCGAACAGGTTAGGGAGGTTGGGGGTGACATTGAGGATGTATCGGATGCCGAGCTTGGCCAAGCTCTCCACATTGGCTGAATCTCGGGCACTGCCCAGGTAGAGGTTGTGCAGGATCTGGACAGGAAAGGATGGCAGCAGACCCCCTGGCGGGGGTGTGGTAGCCTCCAAATCCACGCCGCAGCTCATGGTGTCTCGGTCGGCCTCAGATTCTGCATCAGAGCACTCGGACCCCAGGCACAGGCCGCCCAGCCCCACTACAGGGCTGGGTGCCATGGCCAGGCTCGAGCCACCACGGCTGCTGAGGCTGGTCTCACACAGGTCAGGGCACTCAGCCTGGAATCTGCTAAAGCCACCTGAAGGGGGAGAGAGGGAGTGTCCTGCTGATTTGGACTCCTGGGCAGCTAAGTGCCCCTGGCTGGAGATAGGGAACTGACCTCAGACAGTCCAGACACCTGAGGGGGCTTACAGATGTCCCCAAAGAGAACTTGAATGTCAAATGTTTTAGACTGGCATCACTGTGTGGTGTGCTATGGGCAGCCCAGCCACCCTCACCTAGTACTGTTGGCTACTTTTCTGGACAGCAAGTGCCCACTGTGGCTGCTGGGCCCAGGCAAAGCCACCCTCAAAGGATCTTAAATCCCTAGGGTCAAGCTGAGGCAAGCATGAGGGCTCAACAGAGTCTAGACGTACTGCTAGTTTGGGGGAGGACGGAGGCCATCAGTTAAAGAGGAAAGGTTCGGATGTGACTTCTCTGCCTGAGTGTCTCCTTATCGAGCTCAACTGGGAGCACCCCGATGCAGGGGTGATGGCCAGGTCACAGCCATCTCTGTGCTCTCTTCAGGGATGAAATGGGACCCCAAGAGGAGGGGTGCCTGGGAGAGTGTGCAGCATTCCACCTGGATGGTTCCAAAGTCCCAAGAAGCGAGCATTTCCTTGGTCTACAGATAACTTTTATCTCCCTGGGCCGGGGTGGGGGCCGGGAAACCCAACATGTGTATTTCTATATCCCTGGGCACTCAGAATGGAGCAAGGGAACACAGACCAAAGACCCTCTTTGATGGGGAGGTGGGGATGACTGGCTCTGTAGATTCATGGGAACCCTGTCCTTACCCTGGACTTCTGGAGGGAGGGAGGGTGTGTGTGTGTGTGTGTGTGTGTGTCTGTCGGCAAGGAGCCAACAGGCTTGTATCAGCCTGTCTCTCCTCCAGCCCCCAGCCTTGTCACGACTGTAAGAGGGCAGGTCTCTGCTTCCACAGGCTCCTGCTGCCTTCGCTGTTTCTGTCTCTCCCCTCCCCCCACCAGAGCCTTTGCAGAGCAGGATTTGTCCTCTTGTGTCCCCTGCCTCCTTTGCCCAAGGCTGAGAAGCTGGAGGAGGTGCTATTACTATCCCAGAAATGCTGGGAGCCCGCATGTGGTACTACATTCTTGAAAATCTTGTGAGATAAGTCAGGTCAGCAAGATTCTCCCCATTTTCCAGACTCAAAATTGAGTCTCCCAAAGGTAAAGGACTTGCCCGAGGTCATACTCAGGGGAGGGTCTCTCTCCTGCACTTTCCACAAAAAAGGGGGCTTGCTCAGGGTCAAATGAATTGTCAATCCCCTTGGAAGGTGGGGGGGGGGCGGCCCTGACTCCCGGGCTGGGATCTTCCCCAGGCCGGTGCCCAACTAAGCCACCAAGACACCACCACTGCCACCGCTCGCACCTACCCTGTAGGTAGTAGGCCAGGTAGCCTTCATCCCGAAGCTTCTGGAGCAGGGTGCCCAGCACTGACTCCGGCTCCCACTCCTCGACCTCGGCCTCAGCCTCCCCGCGCCGATGCCGGCTCCCACCCTGGTCATACAGGAGCACTGGGGCGGGCGGGGGCGGCTGCAGTGGCGGTCCCGGCAGGAGCGCGCGCACCGACAGGCTCCCTCGCCGAAGGCGACGCAGCAGCAGCGCGGGCAGGGCCACACTCAGCGCCCCGCGGATGCGCGCCGACTCGAACAGCTCGCGGCTGCGGCAATCCAGGAGCATCAGCCGCGGCTGCGGAGGTGATAGCTCCCGGCGCAGCCACAAGCACGAGCGACCCAGACCCTCCATGGGTTCGCAGCTCTCAGCACGTCGGGCCGCTGGTGCTGCGGAGAGAGGGAAGGCGTGCGTCGTGAGCCTGCGTCCTCCGACCTGGCTGCCACAGGGCGCGGGCTCGGGAGTCAGGATGTGAAGCCAACCCTCGTGTCCTGAAAACAAGCTCCCAGGGTCCCGCAGGGACACTCTCCACCTCCCGATTCTCCTCTCCCGCCCCTCCCACAGTGAGGACACTCAGAAGGCGCTCCTGCGCCCCAGGAAAAACACCTGAAGCAGCCACCTGGGTTCCTGGTCGCTGCTCACTGCCCCCGGAAAGGAAGAAGAGGAAGGCTGGGCATCCAAAGACCCCTTTGAGAGCCGTGGGTTCCTTTCCAGCCTCTCCTGGGGCATTCCAAGGCCACGGCCACCTTCCTCCTTACAGACCTTGTGTCTAGGTTTCTATCCCTTGGCCTGCCCGAAATCACTCCCCACGTTCGCGCTTCCGAATTTGGGAGCGTGTGCGTGTGAGAGAGGTTCAAGGCTGAGATCTACTCCACGGCCAGGTGGGCCCAGAGAATAAAGGTGAAACTGAGGTGATGGACCTTGGCTAGCCCTCTCGGATCTGACCCAGCTGTGGTCCCTACCCCGTTCTCGAAAAAGAAAAGAAGAGAGACCTGAGGCTTGATCCGAAGTCTCCGCGGTAGCCAGGGTGGGACACAGGCGCGGTCTCCGGGCAGGATGTTCCTGGGTTCCGATGGAGGGAAGAGGGCTGTGCTGCCGAGCAGACGGGCACGTGGAAGCAAAGTCCTGAGTCCTTCGCTGACCACTTGCTGGTTGCTCCCTAGCAGAGGGAACTGATTTCCACCTGGGAAGCGGCTGCTTTTGGACAAGGAGTTACCGTTTAGAGGGGCGGGGCAATGTGGGCGGGGTCAGGGGTCCAGCGAGCCAACGGGTGCCAGCAAAGCACTCGGGTGCCCCCTCCCTCCAGCCGAGGTTTCCACCCAAGCGGGACAGGGCCGGGGCAGAGGCCAAGGGCAGGTCAGGGGCCCAGCAGGGGACCAGCCACAGCTCCCCTGGCCGGCGCCAGTCAGGCCCCGGAGGCAGGGGGAGGGGTGGGGACAAGAGCCCAGTGCCCCTGCCCCAGAGGCTGCTTCCAGCCCTACTTGCTTGGTGACCCTGGACTCTCATGTCCTAGCAGTAGACTTCAGTGGCCCCATCTACCTAGTGGCTCATCATGGCCACCACCTGGGGCTACCGTGGGGTGCCACTGAAATCATGGAGGGGAGGAGGAAATAGGAACAGAAATCTATTGCTGCTTTCTGGTCCAGAGCTCTACCCAAGGCTGGCTAGAGGAGTAGGCAGGCAGAGGGCAGCTTCTGGACACCCCCACTGGCTTCATTCGAGCAGGCCTGGCCAAAGACACCCGGGAGCCCTGAGCTCCCAGTACCAAACTTCGGTACTCCGCTCTTATCACGTTACTGATCTTGGGAGTCACCCCAGCTTCTCCCTCTGCCTTCTGTCTAGTCAAGAGCCAAGTAGTTTCTACTTAAGTCTCACATCTGTACTCTCTCCTGCTCTTGCCAGCTCTTGACCAGGTCGCTGACAGAGCTTCCAAAGCTCTCTGTCTGTCTCCAGGTTTGTCTGCCTCAACTACCTTCTGCCCTGCCGTGCACCAGAACATTCGTTCAGCAAAGGCTGGTGGCCTCCATACTTTCCACGGACACAGGCTTATGAACCGGCAAGACACACAGGGTCTCTGCTTGCACAGAGCTCCCAGGCTAGTAGGACAAGCCCTTCACCAACAGGGGACCAGACACCACGTGTGATAAGTGCCGAGACATTGAAATGAGGTGGGGAAGGTTTCTGAAAAGTCTGGTTTTTATGTCCCTTCTGTTTAAAGCTCCTCTGAAGCAAATAGCAGAGTGAAGGAAAATGTATAGCAGATAAGACAAAGCTCATACAAATTAATTGAAAGGTTAAGACTCTGATACATAAATAGGCAAGGAGCCAGAGAAGACTGCATGAAGGAGGAAACAAGAGAGGGGGGAGGTTCACAACCTCAGGCATGGAAGGAAAACAAGTTTTAAAACCAAGGTAACAGCAACAGAAAACAAGATAACGCTTCCCACCTATTACATTAGTAAAATGTTCTCAGAATGAGAACACCCGGTGCTGGTGAGGGTGCTGTGAAACTGGCCTGCTGTTCTACTGCTGGTTGTTGGGGGATTCTCTATTGGCCCTTTTGGAAATGAATTTGGTAATATGCACCTAGTGCTGGGCAGAAACGCATATCCTACGGCCACTTCTGGGAATCTACCCTAACCCTGAGGAGTTAAGTAAAAGAAGGCAGAGCTATGCACATAGGACACGGCATCACAAGCCGTGTGACTAAGGAGAACAGGGCTCAAAGCCATTGGAAGCCCCAAATTTAGGCTAGTTAAGTCTAGTGTGGCTACTGAAGACTCCTCTCAGACCAGAGGAAGATGAGAAGACTCAGGAGGTAATGCTGGGCAGAGCCAGGCCTCCTCCAAGGGGCCTCCAGTCACCCCATCTTCCCTTCATCCCTGGTGCACTGGGTCACCAGCCTGGGTCTAGTCTCTGGCCGTAGCCCACCATCTCCTGGCCTCTGGGACAAGTCCCACTGCTAGCACCCAGGGGCCTTGGGCAGCTAGGTTGTGTCTCTCTCCCCTCAGCCCAGGCCTCCCTCCTCTGCAGGCTGTAGAGATTCTGTTCCTTCTTCAGTCCCCCCACCCCCCAAGGCGCTCTCCACCAGGCAGCCTTTGTCTGTCTCCTGGACTTTGTGGTCTCCCTCCTGCATGCTCCAGACCTCAGTTTTTTGAGGCTACACTACCCAAGAACTGAAGTTTGGGAGGCTGGAGATGAGGGTGGAGTTCAGAGCAGGGCCCATTTCCTTCTGTCCCACGTGCTCTGAGGCAGGGACTCTGTCTTCCAGTGTCTCCTATCCCTCCATCCTTGCTGCCACAGGCAGAAGTAGGCTGCCACCTGGCCATGGGCCCCAAGACTGGGGGTTCCCTCCAGGCCCACTGCACCTGTGGGTGGGACCCTGGGGTGGCCAGGGGTTGCAGGCATCAAGTGGTTCTGCAATGTGCCAGCCTGGGGTTCCTGGCTTGGCTGTGTTGTAGGCAGTGAGGTGGAAAGGTCCATCTGACAGGAAGGTGGAGACTCACATACCCCCACCCACTCTGTCATAGGGGTTCAGTGTGGCTGAAGAGAAGGTCTTGGACCCAGAGAGAGGTAGAAGCTCCTGAGATGCCCAGGCATGCTTTCCGGAGAGGGCTTCCTGGAGGAAGTGATGGGAAGCTGGCTGGGAAGATGATGGAGAGGGAGGCAACTTCTGCCATAGTGAAGGGAGAGGAAGCTAGGCTCCAAGAAACACCCCAGGGTGGGATTGTGTCGGGGCCTTTGTCTCCCAACGCCTGAAAAGTGGCTCCCCTGCATCTTCTCCCAATTCTCCTGGCAAGCCCTCCAACCAGAAAAGCGAGTGCTCTGTGCCGGGCGCCAGCAGCGCCCGCTGCGCCAGCAGCAGGACGAACTGGAACCTGTTGCCACCTCCGCACTGCAGGGCTGAGCGCAGCCAAACCCCCCTCCCCCGACCCTCGCCGGGCTGCCCGCACTCGGGCCCCCGGCAGCGCCTGCTCTGGGAGCCCACTCAGGGCGCCTAGCCCGCCCCGCGCCTGTTCTCCGGCAGGCTGGGTAGGGGGAGGCGGGCTGCGCGCCTGGGCCTCTCTAGGCCCCCTCTGGCGGGCGGGCGGAGCAAGGCTCTCCGTTGGGTGGGCGTTGCGCCCGCTACCCCAGCCCACGCTGGGCGCCCCCGGCCTCCTTCTCGACCTCGCCACTGCCCCTAGGAGCCCGCGGGGGCGTTGCGGCCCTAGGCCCCTTGCGCGTCGCGTGTGTCCTCTTGTCCCTAGAGCCTCCGGAGAGCGGCGCCCCGCCTCTCCCGCCATCCCCCCATTCCGAAATGTACGGTTCCCGCCGGGCCGAGTGGCAGGATTTCGGCTGTCGCGGCCCGGTCACATGGCCGGGAGCAGAACTCCCAGCGACAGCGTTTCTGCCAAATCCTGTATCTTTTCCACCAAATTCACTTTTTGCTGGGGATGGCTTTCTGCTTTTCCTGTTCGGTCTCCTCGTGGGACTGGGAGTTCCTCCAAGGCAGGAGCGGGTGTGTGCCTGGCCCCAAGCTGGCCTCAGCCCCCAGTGTGGGGCCTGGCAACAGCTGGGAGCTCACGGAAGAAATGCTCGTTTACAACGAAGGCATGAATGAATGAAACCAATTGTTGCACCTAGGGAGCCTAGGAGGGTGCTGCTTTTGCTTTTTCTCTCAGTGTGTTGCACATTGCCCCTCCCACACAAGCACACATGCACACACATTCTGCCCCCAACACACACAGACACATGCATTGTGTGAATTCCTGTGCTCGTGGAACCGACCTACTACGTGTTCTGCCTCCATTTCAGTGCCTGCCTCTAGGCTTCCTCCTGTCCCCCACCAGCTCCCGGATATCTAATTACGGTACCTTGCTCCCCAAGAGCCTTCTTTATCTCTTAGGGAAGAGGCCAAACCAGTCGCTGGGGAGACTCAAGGTCTGTTTAGGAAGTCACCTGGTGGCCCTCAGGATGGCAAGTCGCTGCTGAAGGCGAGCCATGGGCACCTGGCAGGGATGTCACCAAATGCTGCAGCCTCTAGAGCCCGCGTGCCAGGTGTTGGGGGTGGTGGTGGGAGGGACTCAGGGATGTGCTGGGGGCTGTTGAGGGCTATTTGTGATGGGGGCGGTGCAGGATGCTGGAGAGCGGGAATCCAGCAGGTGTGCATACATGTTGGGGTGTCTGAGATTACATGCTGGGGAGTGGGCCTGGCTGCGGAAAGTGGGGAGTGTCGGCCACTGGGGTGTGGGTTAGTGTTGGGGCTTCACTTGGGGTGGGTGGATTGCAGTGTCTCTGGGCTGGGAATGTGGGTGGAGTGTCTGTAATGAGCATATGGGGAGTCGGAGATGGTGGGGGCACAGTGAGGGGAGCTATGTTAGTGCAGAGAGTGCAGGGATGTTTTGGGAATATGTGTGCCTGGGTGTGTTTTCGAGGTGTGGCAGGGTCTGGGATGGGTGCTGGTCTGAGTTGGGGACAGTGGTGAGTGGTAGATTAGGGGCAGCTGTTTGCACTGTAAGGACCTGGGTCCGCGGTGCATGGTTTGTGGGCTCGCCTTAAGTGGCAGGGGGTGTGCGTGGCAGAGGACACGGTAGGTGCATGGGTGGGATGCGGGGGTATGTGGTGGCAGGACCAAGCGGGTCTCGCAGGGGCGCGTGGTTGGCTCCGTAGGATGTGCATTGGCAAGACTTTGGGGGTGCAGGGTGGAGGAGCGCACGTCGGACGGCGGCCAGGCCGGGTGGGGGTGGGGTGGGGTGGGTGCCCTGGCGCCGCGTGCTCCGCTCACCTCTGTTCACCTCTGTTCCGCTCGGCTTCCTGCGCCGGCTCCGCGCGTGGCGGCCGGGAAGTTTCCGAGGCCCGGGCGGCGGGGAGCGCCACCGCCACTGCCGCCGAGCGCCACTGGAGCCTCGGGCGGCGGCCTCGCCTGGAGCCGAGGGGCCGCCGCCGCCGCCGCCGCCGCTGCGGAGGGAAACTCCAAATCCCGCCTCCGCCGCCGCCTCCTCCCCTCCCGTCGCCGTCTTCTCCGCCCCCTGCCCAGGAGGGGCACTGTCGCCGGCGGCGCGCAGGGAGGGAGCGGGGAGGGGCCGCGGCCTGCCCGGCGTCTCCCTCCACCTCTCCCACCTCCTTCCGTCTTCCTCCCACCTGCAAGCCTTTGCCCACTCCGCTTGCGAAGGCCCCTGTCTGGATACCCACTGCATCCCCTGGCCCCCAACAGCCCTGCTGCGTGGGGGTCCCGAGACTGGGGAGCAGGCGTGAGGTGGAGGGCCCTGACCTATGCTGAGCCTGGGCTGGGGTCGGGTTGCACCAAAGAATCTCTGATGGCACCCCTGCTTCCTTAAAGAGAAGCGAAGGGGCTCATCGAGGACGAGGACCGAGTACAGCTTGGCCTCCTGGGCCACCTCCTGCCGCCACAGGGGAGAGGGCTTAAGGTCTCCCTGACAGCACTGCAAGTGTCCCCAACTCCTAGGTCCTCCTGCACTGTCTTCTCCCAATTCTCACATATTAGGTTCTAATAATAATAGCATTTGAGCTTGGGTGTCTGGAAAGGGTGGAGCCAAGACGTAGGGGAAGGGCTGGGGAGGGGGTCATTAGGCCCAGGGTGCTTTCCTCTGCACTAAAGGCCACAAGCATCCCCATCAAGGAACTCATTTTGTCCTTACATCAGTCTGTTTCCATGTGATAGCTATGGAAACTGAGGCAGTGGTTTCCCGGTTGTCACACAATAATGTTGTGGCAGAGCCTGAGTGGGCTCAGATTGGCTGAGTTCCAGAGCCACAGTTGAGTGTGAACAAGAAGGCCCACTGGTTCCTGGATCGGTCACTTCTGTGGGGAGGGGGAGGCAGCCGGGAGCACACAGAGGCTTCCAAGCCAGTAGCCCAGTAGCCAGTTGAGCTGGGGCTCAGCCCTGGAATGAGTCATGAGGGATGCATGAGGCCTTGGGCCCTCAAGGGCAGGCTTCCGGTTGGGGGGTGGGGGGTTCCCTTCTCAGCCCAGGGAGATCAGTACGAGGTGAGGCCAGGATGAGATGACATCTCAAAGGAGATGGGCAGAGCTGGGTTGCCAGCCGCTCCATGGATGAGGGGCAGCCAAGGGAGGCCTGGCTGCCTGGCTTGTGTCTGCCACAGCACTGGATTCCCCTGAGTCATTACCCCTGGAAAAGAGAGGAGAGAGACAGCCTTGTTTCTGGTGCCTCAGTTTCCTCGTCTGTATATTTGGGGAGGGAGAGGGGATCGCTTGATCTTCAAGGGCCCTCCTAGCTTCATGGCAGTTTTAGTCTGTAATGTGTGAGCCAGGGCAGGGTCCTGCTGCCACTAGCCTGCATGCCTGCCCTGCCCTTTGTCCCCTTCTGGCCTCAGCAGACGCCCACTCACACTTGGGCCTGGGGCCTTTGGGGCTGTACCTGTTGGTTGGTGCATCTGCCAGGTAGAGGCCCAGGGCCCCCCTGGCCCCCCAGACTGTTATTTCCAACCCCCTTCTGCATCAGGGCTCTGGAGTCCGGTGTAGAACCCAACTTTCAAAATGACACCACTCCAGTGAGCAAACAGAACTGTGTGTGGGTTCTGCCACTGGACTCTGCTCCGACAGTGCTGACAGTTGTCCTGAAGTTTGGGAGCCTTTGCTAAGGAATCACACGCTAAAAGCCGTGCCATATGGCAGTAGGGCCATTTTGTCCGTGAAAACACGAAACTACATGGAGATCAAAAAAGATGAAACTGTCTTTCACCCTTTGGTGACCCTCGCATTCGGGGAAGACGTGTCTGGTGGCTTGTGCCCATGGCCCTGGACACTCACTTGGCCTCTGGCGAAGGCTTGGTGAGCTGACTCACGGAGTTTCTGGAAAGATTGGATAACCCCCCCACCCCATCTTGCGCTTTAGTGACTCAGGGCTGAACGACTGGAGGAGGAACATTTGGATTGAATGATGCTGCCCCCCCCACCCCTGCAAAGCTCCCACTGCAGCCCTCCCACAGTGCCGCTGCTCTCCAGGCAACAAGACCCACCAGCGCTGGAGGAAAAGAACGCTAACACAATGGCCAGCCCAGGCCTAGGAGCTCTAAAGGCACAAGCCTGCTCCACCTCAGGAAATGGGACCTCCCTCCTCATCCCCAGAGACTTTTCTTGGCTAACAAGGCCTGGCCTGTGCCCTGTTGAGGAATAAAATGGAGAACCTTCTTGAACAGGTCTTGATTGCGAGGCCACCCATGTCAGAATTGAGGTTGTTCTAAAGGTACAGCTGGGCCTCCTTCTTGGAAGCAGCCAAGCCCAGGTGCTCGGGTCCTGTCTTCCCTCACAAAAATCTCATAATAGGGCGATTGGGCAGCTCCAGCTCTCACCCTCTCCTCTGAGGCCCTGCCCCCTTTCCCAAGAGAAACCCCTCCCCACAGGCTCTCAGTGGGGCTCCAGGCACTGCCAGTCCTTTGACAGGTGGAGGGGGTGTGGACAGCTGGGCCTTGCTTGGGATGGAGAAGTCTTCAACCTGGCCGACCCAACTGCTGGCCCTGCTTTCACATGCTGCTCCAGTGGACCTTTCACTGAAAGCGCAGTCCCTGTTCAGACGCACCTTTTCCTGGTTCTGATTCTGGGCCACTTGACAAGTGAATGAAGCTTTGAGAAGAGGTCCACCGCCCTATCTGTCCCTTGCATGGAGATCCTGCTTCCATCTGGCACTGGGGTGCACGCACACCTGAGGCTTTATTTCTGGGCAAACGTTTGGTCCTACTGAAAGCAGTATCTGCAGCTGAAGACATTTGCTCATATGACAACTGGCCCCCAGGCTGCCATCGCTCCACCACTGGGTAACAAGCTTCACTCAGCCCCTCCCCCATCTGAGGCTCCTTAGCCAGCATTTTGTAGAGTGTTACCAGTTGCTATGCCTTCAGAAGCACATTCTAGACCCTCTTCCAGAGTTCCCCACCTGCCTGTGGCAGCTCCCAAAGGAGCTGCATCAGGACATTTTAAACCAATGGCCCTGTGGCAGCTCCCAGATCTGCACTTGCAGCTGAGGTCAAAGGGTGAGATGCAGTGCCGGGCAGGAGCAGGAGGGAGTAAGAGAGGAGGGAGGGAGGCCAACAGTCAGCCATACCACAATTGATTTCTGAGGGGCTGGTTCTTTGGGAGCCATTAACACCCCCATTCCAGGAGGGCTCAGGTTCAGGTTCAATAACCTGGTTATAAAGCCCCTCTGACCAGCTGTGCAAGCTCCGTCTCCTTGTCTTGTCCTCCCAAGCAGCAGTGCGTGTGTCTGGATGTACATTACAGTTGATATAATCCTTCTATAAGGAGAGAGCCAGACACCCACATCCACTGGCCGGACAGGTAAAAGAAGGTGAGAGGGAAGAGGGCAGAGACTGGGGAGCCCCTGCAGCCCCTACATGGTGGAAGGGGAGAAGGGAAGGGAGCAGATGACTTCCCTGGCGTGTCCAAGGGAAACTGAGGGCTGAATGGGGGCAGGCGAGGGGGAGCCACTGAGGGTGGAAGGCTGGAATTGCTACGGACCCCCAGTTGCTGGGAGGAAGGCCTCTGAGAGTGGCCTGCCTGCCTTTCTGGCCACCTCTCTCCATTCCTCCTCCAGCAACGTGCTTCTCCACTTAGGCCATCTCGTCACCGGAAACAATACATAAAACAGGCAGTGAGGCTGGGTCCAGGCGAGGGTTGTTCTGACTCCTTGCCCTGGCTGATGCTCAGATGTCTGCTGGGGGAGGTGGGGGGCGACTTCTAGGGATGCTTCAGGGTTTTTTTTTTTTACCTCAGGGGCTCTGCCCTCCTTTATCACATCACTGAACATCCCATCTGGCTCTCCCCTCACCGGTTCCCCGTGCCCCTCCCAACACTGCAAGGCCCAGCCTGGGCCCCCTTTGGCTCCCTGCACCCGGACCAAGGCCGGTTGTCAGGATGGGTCATGTGCTGCTCTGGGATTGGGGTGTACTAGCATCTCTCTGTACTTCTCTCCCAAGTGCTGGAGCCATCTTGGGGTGCGGGGGAGGTCTCCATCCTCTGGTCTGGTCTGGGATCACTTCTGTGACCCCGGCCCTGGGCCTGGAAGCTCTATTCAGTCTCTCACAGAGACTGAAATAACTGAGTGCAGGAGGGTGCTGAGGCCCCGGACAGTGACTTGTCCGAGGCCCTGCAGCTTAGTTGGTGAAGTTGGAGCTCAAGTCCAGAGCTGCAGGGAACAGGGACCACTTTCTAGGGCAGGAGTCAGATGTGGCCAAACCAGGTACTGTAGCTGAGCCCTCAGGGCCCAGGTCTTAGGAGGGTGCTGTGCAGGGCCAGCTCACAGAGCTGCTTGGCCGCTGGGAGGGAGATTCAGGTGGGGGCCTTGGATGATGAGAACGGAAGCTCCTGGCCACCATTCCGGTAAAGAGGACAATGGGCACAGCCATGTTGTTACTAAACCATTCTGGCAGCACTTGATGAACCTTTGAGATGAAGAAACTGAGGCACGGAGAGACAGGGTCTAAGACCTAGCCAGGCTGCAGCCTCCATAGTGGGGACTGTCTCTGCCCTTAGGGGTTTGGGGGCTTGCAGGAGGGGGTCCAGAGACCTAGTCAGAGCAAGGAAGGAGGCAGCTCCTGATTGCAAGAGAGGCCCTGGTGAGCTGTCCATGAAGTCTGAATGGACTGTGGAGAGAGCGGGCCTGGTTCATCTTTGAGTCCAGGCCAACCACAGCAGGGCAGAGGCCTAGTCTGTGGTCCGGGGTGACAGACAGGCCTCTGGAGCAGATGTACCCCAGCCCAGATGAGGGCCTTCTCCTCTGTCACTCTTTCTTGGCTCTTCCCCCTGTCCTCTATGGAGCCCCGCAGCTCTTGATGCGCCCTCCCCACTCTCTTGCTTGAGAATCTTGCCACCAGGAAGGCTTGGGATATTTGTGCCAACTCTGTGGGGATTTTCTGTCTAAATTTAGAGTAGCTATTACCCTGCCACAGTACCTGCTTCCCACATTGGTGACTCATTTGCATCCTGAGAGCACCCAGCACAGATGTGGAGCCACGTGGCCTCCTGCCCCTAAGGGCCAGCCCTTGGGCAGAAAGATCAGGAAGAGGGAAGGGGACATTAGTACCCTGTGGCAGCAAAGCCAGAGGGATCAATCAAATGACTCAAGAGATTCCACGAGTGGGAAGGAGACAGTCAAGGCCCCTCACTCAGGGTCAGGCACAGAGCCTGGTTTCTATACTGGCTGTCCCAGTGTGGGGCTGTAATGAGTCACTGAGCCCCTTGCAGGGGTCCTCAGTCCTGCATGTAGATGACTGTAAGTCCTTAGTCACTGTGTGCCTGGGCAGTGTGTGGAGTCATCTCCTCACTGTCTTCTGTCTCATCCCGACACTCAGGATGCAGCTCAGTACCTGCCTGCTGGGTCCCACCTCCCCCATTGACACTGCCATTTCATTATCACAGAGGCCCTGGGGGGCTCTGAGACTCATAGCTCAGCCCAAGCTGCTCTAGGGTCTTGTTTGACTCTGCTGTCACCAACCTGGAGCAGTGGACTGAGACTCATCTTCTAGCAGTGGAAGCCTCTCTTCACAGCAACCCCACTCTAGGCCAGCATGGGTGGGGACCGTAAGGGTAACACAGAGCTCAATTTGTCAACCTGTCCTTGAAGAGCTGGCCAGAGGCACAGGGACTGTGATTATGACCTCAGCTTCCCTGTGGCATTCTGGCCTGTGCTGCCGGTATTCTGCAGTCCCAGAACGGAAATGGGGGTGGGGTTGAGGATCATCAAGGTCCTCAAGGCTATACTCCTAGGAGGGCTTGTCAATCATTAGAGCAAAGTTGCCGAGCTCCAGGAGCAAACTTCCTGTGCTTCAGGTCTCAGTCCTGGTCCTGTCCACCGTGGCTGGCCTGGACAGGTTCTGCAGGTTACAAGGGAGAGAAGTAACCAAAAGTTGTCTTCAGGTAGGGGGCCCTGTGGTGGCTGGAATGCTGTCTCCTTAGCCAAGCCTACCTTTCCCCCATGGCTTCCATCATCATGTCCCCCCACCACCTCTGGTCCTTGCTTTCCCAGCACCAGCCTTGCCTCCACCCAAGTCCCTAAATGGCTCCCAAAATCCTCCCATGACATCTGTGCCTTTGCAGTGGAGATACCCCTGTGGCCAGCTCTCTCCTAAGCTCTGGGCACGGCATGTTTCCCCACACCCACCACCCAGAGCCCAGTGCTAGTTAGTATCACCCAGCTTCTCCAGCTGACTTGTCCACCTTTGTGTCAAACTCCAGGGTCTTGGAGGCTCTTCCTGCCAGCGACCCCCTTGCTCCCGCAGTTGTAAGTCCACCCTTAGTGCCTTTGCTCTGGGTTCACAGCCTCCCCGCTTCTGTATCAGCCCTCATCCTTGTCATGGCTCACTCGAGCTCTTGCTTCTCATTGCTTCTCTGGTGTCAGCCCCACCTCCACTTGGGACCTTGCTCTCTGCCTGTAGAACCCCTTATTTTCTCCTGGCTACCTTCCTTTCCGCAACCCTCAGCAGCCACTCCCAACCTCTATCAATCTCCCAGAGCCCAGCTCAGGCCAATCTCTCCCAGTAGGTGCCTTTGCTACCCACATCATCAAGAACATTCAGGCCAGCCCTGGCCAGGCGGCTCCGTTGGTTGTGCTGTCATCCTGTACACCAAAAGCTTGAGGGTTTGATCCCCAGTCAGGACACATACCTAGGTTGTGGGTTTGGTCCCCAGTCAGGGTGCATATGGGAGGCAACCAATCTGTTTCTCTCTCACATGGATGTTTCTTTCTCTTTCTCTCCATCTCTCTCTCTCTCTCATCAATTAATATATCCTTGGGTGAGGATTTAAAAAAAAAGAAACTTCAGGCCAGTCAGTTGAGAGCTCCCTGGACTTCATGTCTCTCCTCACCCCAAACCCCCAGCAGTTGTAGTCCTGGTCCTACGCTGAGTAGGCCTCTCCACTTGTGCCTCAAGCACCGGTCAGGTGCTGCTGCCCAGGTGCCTACTTCAGTCCTGCTCTCTCTCAGAGCTTCGGTGCCCTCCTGCTGAAACACTTAGCCCTTCTGCCCTCCCACATGCCAGTTTTCTTCCCATCATTCTGGCCAGTTGTCCCATCTTTCTTGGGTTCCACAGCCCTCATCTCCCTTACATGATCTCACTGGATGACCTCAGCTGTTCTCTTGGATGATGACTGTGACATCAGTGTCTCTTGGCGGGGGGCATGCCTATAGTCCAACTGCCAGCTGGCCATTGCCACCTGGATGCCCATGGCCCTTCAGATGAATCGTGTCCCACAGGGAACTCACTGTCTCTCCCCCAGTCATTCTAACTTCGGGGGTCACACTCAGGTCCCCCCTCTCTCCAACACTCCCTCACATTGCTGGTCTCTGCTGGGTTTACCAGCTAAAGAGCTTGCAAGTTCATTAACTCCTGTCCCTGGCCAGGCCCACCCCCTTCACTCTCTGAAGCCTCCCAGCTCAGCCCTGCCACCCATCCCCCACACGGTGGACACAGTGACTGTCCTAAAGCAGAGGCTATCAGGCACTCTCCCCCTCAACACCCTCCAATGGTTCTGAGTGGCTTTGAGAACAAAATCCAAGAGCTGTGGCCAGCTCACATGGCCTTGTGTGACCGGCTCCTGTCTCTTCTCCTGTGCTTTTCTCCCAGGTTACACCTCCAGCCCCAGGTTGCTGTGGGTGGCTGCCAGAATGTACCAGGATGTCTCAAGTCCCTTTGCCTTATTCTAAATAAGCTCACACTGTGAGGTTCAAGGTAGACATATGTTTTGTGGGGCTTCTCTGCAGCCCACGACAGGCTGCCCTCTGCCCTAGCTCACGTCCAGCCCATGTGTAAAACACATTCCTGTTTGCCTCTTACCATCATAGCCCCCTGTCCGCCTGGCATATCACTTTCTTCCCTTTCCCGGGACCACCCGGCACAGGTTGGCTGTGTCCTTCATGGCCCTGGACCACTGCAGCCCTTGGCTGGGAAGCCGCCTCTTTGAGCTGACAGAACATTTGCAGGAGAGGGGCCGTGGCACATCGGCATCTGTCTCCAGCACTTTGCTCCCAGCCTGGTTCTGGGATGGGGCTCAAGCCACGTTTGTAGACACAGGAGCAAATGAATCCAAAAGTTTGGCTTGAATTGCTATATGACTTCAATAGGATCACTAGACCCTCCTGATTAAAAAAGAGGAAAACAAAGCTGGCAACCGGAAGAAGGGACAGGGAGATGTGGAGCCACTGCTGGCCGGCTCCATTCTAGCTGCTGGGGACCCAGAGGACAGGGCTTTGGTCCTTTTGCTTCCCTTTGAGAGTCACATCTCTGGCTTGCTTGGGATTAAAGCACACTCTAAAGAGCCACGGTGATC
>PVIA01014917.1:0-24847 GCA_004024845.1 Tonatia bakeri | reverse complement strand
ATCGTAGCCTGCATCCGTTCATCTAATTTATGTCCAAAGTCAACCAATTCTGTGAGCTTCCTGATCAACAGTGCTTTGAACTGTGCATCTGGTAATTCGGCAATTTCTTGGTCACTTAAAAAAATGGGTTCTGGGGCTTTCAAATATGTTTGAGCCATCTTTTTAATATTCCTTTGGTTCGGATGCGGCTATTTCGTAAGGGCGGCGGAGCCTTAGGTGTTGACGGGGCGGGGCACCCCAGTCGCTGGGCTGTGACGTATGTGGGGGCGGGGTCTGAGAGGGAACAATGGCGCCTGCTCCGCTCTCTCCAGGACCTCCTCTCCAGGACCTCCGCTCCCTCCACTGCCTCCCACAAGCAAACCGGGCCCCTGCTGTGCTGGCTCCCGGGCGGTGGGCTGGTGCACTTTCTCGGACTCTGTGGGCTTCCCCGAGAAGTCTCCTGTGAGGCTGGGAGAGTCTCCCGGCCTCAGTTCCCAGACGGGACTCCTAAGCTTTGAAACGTGGCGGCGCTGCCCGTTTTTCACTTAGTTCGTGCGCAAACGTGTGGCTGCGGACAGCCAGCTGCCCTGCGCCCCTCACTGGGTCTGCTAGTCACCTCCGCGCTTCCGCGCCCAGCGTCCGCCACCGGTCCGTCCGCTGCCGTCTGCGCCCTGCGAGCCCACGCCTGCCAGCCAGCGCCTCTCGACCCCACTTCGCAGGCCTCCCGACTCCGCCGCTCCCTACCGGTCTGGATGCACTGGAGCCCGACCTCTGTTCAATTAATTTCCCTCTGTTCTGGTTGTTAATTGCCTCTCGATCTTTGTTGTTTTCAGTCTTGGCTGTGCGAGGAAGCACAGTGCGACTGCCCATGCCTCCATCTTGGCCGGAACTCCTAAATATGTTTTTCAAATTGATGTTTATTTGTAGATGTTTTAGATGTTGGCTTAAGCTTTACTGAGGTTATTAAATTGTATAGAGCCCAGTATACTCTTGTTTTCCTTTATGCCTTTGATGTCATGACTAGAAAAGCTTTCCTCAGTAATTAGTATTGTTTACAAAAATTAAAAAATATAATACCTTTGTAACAAAATATTTTGAGTTCCTGATACTCATTTTCCTTTTCTTTCATGTAACAGAATTATTTTAATGTATCTTATTGACTACGTTGTTACAGTTGTCCCATTTTTTTTCTCCTCTTTATTTCCCTCTGCCCTGCACCCCCCAGCCAGCATCCCCTGCCCCTTAGTTCACATCCATTCATACTACATATAACTTCTCCATTTCCCATATTATTCTTAACTTCCACCTGTTTAATTTGTTCCTACCATTTATGCTTCATATTCCCTGTACCTTTTCCACTACTCTCCCTGTTCCCCCTTCCTGCTGATAACCCTCCATGTGATCTCCATTTCTGTGATTCTGTTCCTGTTCTTGTTGTTTGCTTGTTTTGTTTTTGTTTTTTAGGTTCAGTTGTTGATAGCTGTGAGTTTGTTGTCATTCTACTGTTCACAGTTTTGATCTTCTTTTTCTTTATAAGTCCGTTTAACATTTAATTTAATAAGGGTTTGGTAATGATGAGCTCCTTTAACTTGACCTTATCTGGGAAGCACTTTGTCTGCACTCCCATTATAAATGATAGCTTTGCTGGATAGAGTAATCTTGGATGTAGGTCCTTTTCTTCCATGACTGGGAATACTTCTTTCTAGTCCCTTCTTGCCTGCAAGGTTTCTTTTGAGAAATCAGCTGCTAGTCTTATGGAAACTCCTTTGTAGGTAACTGTCTTCTTTCCTCTTGCTGCTTTTAAGATTCTCTCCTTATCTTTAATCTTGGCTAATGTAATTATGACGTGCCTTGGTGTGTGCTTCCTTGGGTCCAACTTCTTTGGGACTCTCTGAGCTTCCTGGACTTCCTGGAAGTCTATTTCCTTTGCCATATTAGGGAAGTCCTCCTTCATTATTTTTTCAAGCAAGTTTTCAATTTCTTGCTCTTCCTCTTCTCTGACACCCCTATGATTTGAGTGTTGGAATGTTTAATGTTGTCCCAGAGGTTTCTAAGCCTCTCCTCATTATTTGAATTCTTGTTTCTTCATTCT
The DNA here is from genome assembly GCA_004024845.1 of Tonatia bakeri. Taxonomy (NCBI): domain Eukaryota; kingdom Metazoa; phylum Chordata; class Mammalia; order Chiroptera; family Phyllostomidae; genus Tonatia; species Tonatia bakeri. Next base: position 22,776 of record PVIA01014917.1, on the reverse strand, counting down.
GTTCTGGTTGGATGTTTATTTCTTCCTCCTGCTCCAGATCGTTGATTTGAGTCCTGGTTTCCTTCGCTTCATTGTTGGTCCGCTGTGAATAATTTTTTTAAATTCTTTATTTTATTGATTATGCTATTACAGTTGTCCCATTTCCCCCCTTCACTCCCCTCTGCCCTGCCCATCCCCTCCCACCCACATTCCCCACTTTAGTTCATGTCCATGTGTCATAAGTTCTTTAGTGTCTACATTTCCCATACTATTCTTACCTTTCCCCCTGTCTATTTTCTACCTATTGTCTATGCTACTTATTCTCTATATCTTTTCCCCCTCTCTCCTCCTCCCACTTCCCTGTTGCTAACCCTCCATTTGATGACTTTTTTTTTTTACTGTTCATATTTTTAATCTTCTTTTTCTTAGGTAAGTCCCTTTAACATTTCACACAATAGGGGCTTGGTGATGTATTTTTTTTATTTCCCCCCAAAGTATAAGTCCTTTCTGTGCATGATGGTTAGGGTGAGGCTGATCATGTATAATTCCCATAAAGTCAGGTTGAGCAATGTTGGGCCACAACTTCAATTTGACTGATTTGGTGTGTGATGAGCTTACCCCTAATACTTTCTGAATGTCAGTGTTTGATATGGAAGGGAGCTGGAATACAATTTTAAGTATTTTTGATTCACCTTTGGATTCAATTTCACCAGATTTCAGAATTCAAAAACTGTGAGGGATCTATGGGATTATATGATTACTCTCTTCTCTTATCAGCTTTTTCTCCACTATCATTTATTTTCAAAATGTGGAGGCAGAGTGGACAATTATTCAGCCAAGTGGCTTTTATTGTGTTTGGGGACTTTTCCAGATTCGAATCAATCATGCTAGCCCTTACTTTGATCTAAGCCTTAGTCATTTTCTCTTCTTCAGTCTTCATCTATAATAGGTGTGTTAGTATATCTCATAGGCCAACTAGATGTCTGCCTCTGGAAATGAAAGTTGGTATAACTCTCTGATCATCTGTGAAGGTCTCTTTTCTCTCTGAATTTAGTTTTTGAAGCTTATTTTCACCAGTGTTTATCATATCTGGAGAAAAAGTATGATTATTATTTTATTCAGATTTTTCTTATTGTTACTACAAGAAGGAAATGTTTTTGTATCCTTCTACATCCTAACTAGAATCAAACTTCAGAGTGTCTTAAATTTCCTTGATTCTTTTCTTTCCTTCACTTCTCACATCTTATATATCCGCAAGTGTGGTTAGCTATACCTGCAACATAAATTCTAAGTCCATCCACTACTTCTTGTCTGCAGTTACTCTACCTAAGTTAGTAGCATTACTCACTTGGATCATTGAGACAGCCTACTAACTCATAGCTATGCTCATACTTTCTATTCCTCTATATTCCATTCTTCAGAGAGAAGGCAGAATTCAATTTAAATAAAAAGCAGTTTCCCTTTCTCAAAATTAACAACTGTTTCTCACTGTTGACTAAATTGAATTTCTTATCACAGCTCACTGTGCTCTGTATCATCTGATCCTTGTCCAGTACTCCAATAGTATCTCATATCACCCTTCACCCTTTTTTTTACTGACCAAACTTGTGCTCACATTGATTTTCTGTTTGTTTGTTTGTTTGTTTTCTCACTACCTACTGACCTTTGCATTGCTATTTTTAGTCAGGAAACTTCTTCCAGATTATCAGAGCATGTGACTATCAGATCTAATCTTCACTGATCTTTTCTGTATTGCATGGTGCCAAAATCTGCAAAATTATTTTGTGAAACTCCCTTGCCTGTTAGGTTTTGGCTAAGTTCAACCAAAGGGATACACTTACAAGAGATAACATGGTAGGGAGAGGGGACAAGTCATGGTATTCCCCTCATCTCTCCATTTGGGGAACTCTTTGGCAGTGATTGCTTGTTCGATGTGGTTCCAGTTCCCACCAGGCAGTCCCTTCCATGAGTTATGATAATACTACTTCTTTTGTCTCTTTCACACTGGACTGGGAGTGGTTTCCTTCCTGCTTATCTCTGGGTTTCCTTACCACACCTTGTTTTACTTAACAACTTTTATAGTACTCATATTAAATTGCCTCTATTTTACCTGGTGTATTGTTTTGTTTTGCTTGTGATGGAATCTGGCTGATTCATCTGGCTATACAGGTCAACATTCATTTTTTCAGAGTAATATTCCCTGACCATTCTACTTAAAGTAGTTTCCTAGTAACTCTCATTATATCGCTCTCTCTTTCTCTTTCCTTTATTGTCTGTCTTCTCCCAATAGAACACAGGTTTTAAAAGAACACAGACCTCATAAATCTTCTTCATGGCTGTCTCCTCATGCCTAGAATCGTATCTGAAATGTAGTAACACCCCAATAAACATTTGTGGAATGAGTTAAAAAATGCTCTAGTACTTTTATGATTTAACCTCATGTTTATATTTTAATTAATTTAAACTTTATTTTTGTATAAGACTAATGTATAAGTATAAATTTTTGTTATACAGTGTTGAAAAACAAAATCAAATGTGTAAATTTATTTTTTTAATTATTTATCCTCACTCAAGGACTGTTTTTCATTGCTTTTAAAGAGGGGTGAGAAAAAGAGAGAAAGAGGAAGAAACATTGATGTCAGAGAGAAACATTGATTGGTTGCCTCCTGTACATGCCCAAACTAGGTACGAACCTACAGTGTAGGTATTTGCTCTGACTAGGAATCAAATCCCCAAGTTGTACAAGATGATGATCTAAGCAACTGAGCTACACCGGCCAGGGGTCAACTGTGTAAATTTAAATATCTATTTGGATTTAGTCAATACTTCATGAATCAGGCAACATTCCATCTATTAAATAGTATGGAGTTCCAAAAAGATGTACAAATTAAAAGTCTTGTATAGGCAGAAGGGATCAGGAAAATGAAGTTTTTAATGAAGAGTGTATTATTTTAGGCAGTCTCACCTTCCTTTGGGAGACAGAAAGGGTCTATGAGGGGGATTACCTAACTATCACTGACCAGGTAAATCCAGATTGACTAGTTAAAGGTTACATTTCTGGGAGAGGCTGAACTGTAATTAGGCTAAATATTAGGTCTTGGTTTGGTGACATGAGCTTAGCACAAATGACTCCATTTGGGACCTGTTGTTACTTTTTTTCTATTAACCAGATTTAGAACAACTCACAAGTAGCTATGATTTATCTGTGAGTGGGTAAGAAGAGGCAAACCGAAAAGGACTGGGAAAGCTGTAGAAAGTTTATCAAGAGAAATCTTGAGAGGAAATTATGTAGTTAAGTTAAGCAATGAATTTAATTAAGTAAATGAATTTAAATATCAAAAGTAAACTAATACAGAGTTGGAGTTTGGTTCTATTTTGCTCTGTTAAAAGGATAAGGATTTTCCTTTTGCTTTCCAGGTATAAGGAAACTTATTTTTTCATTTTTTATCCTTGAATTTTATCTTTATTTTTATTGATTATGCTATTATAGTTTTCCCAATTTTTCTCCTTTTACCCCCCTCCACCCTGCCGCACCCCAAACCTTCAGCTTTCTCCCCAGTTAGCTCATGTCCATGGGTTGTGCATGTGAGTTCTTTGAGTCCTCTGTTAACAATACCACTTTTTATCTCTCCCCATCCATTTTATGCCAACTAATTATGCCTCTTCTTCCTTGTACATTTTCCCCACTACTCCTTCCTTCCCACTCCCCACTGAAATCCCTCCATGTGATGTCCATTTCTCTCATTCTGTTTCTGTTCTAGTTGTTTGCTTAGTTTTTGTTTTCATTGTTTTTCTTTTTTTTAGGTTCATTTGTTGATAGTTGTGAATTTGTTGTCATTTAACTGTTAATATTTTTTAGCTTTCTCTTAGATAAGTTCCTTTAACATTTCATAGAATAATGGGTTGGTGGTGATGAACTCCTTTAACTTGACATTATCTGGGAAGCACTTGATCTGCCCTTCCCTTCTAAATGAAAACTTTGCTAGATAGACCAATCTTGGGTGTAGGTCCTTTCCTTTCATGACTTGGAATACTTCTTTCCAGCCCCTTCTTGCCTGTAAGGTCTCTTTTGAGAAATCAGCTGACAGTCTTACGGGAACTCCTTTGTAGGTAACTGTCTCCTTCCTCTTGCTGCTTCTAGGATTCTCTCCTTCATTTTAATCTTGGGTGTTGTAATTATGATGTGCCTTGGTGTGTTCCTCATTGGGTCCAACTTCTTTGGGACTCTCTGAGCTTCCTGGACTACCTGGAAGTCTATTTCCTTCACCAGATCAGGGAAGTTCTCCTTTGTTATTTCTTCAAATAATTTTCCCACGTGTTGCTCTTCCTCTTCTCCTCCTGGTATCCCTATAATTTGGATGTTGGAACATTTAAAGAAGTTCTGGACATTCCTAAGCCTCTCCTCATTTTTTTGAATTCTTGTTTCTTCATTCTTTTCTGGTTGGATGTTTCTTTCTTCCTTCTGGTCCACACAGTTGATTTGAGTCTCAGTTTCCTTCCCATCACTGTTGGTTCCCTGTGCATTGTCCTTTATTTCACTTAGTGTAGCCTTCATTTTTTCACTTAATTTATGACCATATTCAACCAATTCTGTGAGCATCCTGATTACCAGTGTTTTGAACTGTGCATCTGATAGGTTGGCTATCTCTTCATCACCTAGTTGCATTTTTCTCTGAAGCTTTGATCTATTCTTTCATTTGAGCCATTTTTTTTTGTCTTGATGCACCTATTACATAGTGAGGAGTGGAGCCTTAGGTGTTCACCATGGTGGGACAACCCATGTCACTGTGTTGTGACACATTATGTGGGGCAGGGGTCCAAGAGGGGACAGTGGCACTTGCTCTGCTCTCTGCCGGATTTCAGTCACTTCCCCCACTTCCCACAAGCAAATTGGGCCCTTCTGGTACTGATTCCTGTGTGGGTGGGTTGGCTTGTGTAAGAGACCCTGTGGGCCTCTCCAATGAATTCTCCTGTGAGGCTGGCAGTTTCTCCTACTGCCTTAACCCCAACAGTTGTTTTCAGTCAGTGGTTTGAGGTTTTATTTCACTGTGCTGGGGCCCTGCATTGTGCATTCTGTTCCACTCCCCAAGTGTTTCTCCAGGTTTATCTGGATGTGAATGTGGGACCACCTAGTCCACAATCTGTCACCTCGCCAGGACTGCCGGCTGCTGCTTTGCTGGCCAGTTGCAGCCTTGCATGCCCCACTCCACAATCTGCCACCTCACTGGTCTGCCAGCCATCACCTTACTGTGAGTCCTCTCTCTGCCCCTCCTACTGGTCTGGATGAATGTTTCTTCTTTAACTTCTTGGTTGTCAGCCTTCCATACAGTTCAATTTTTTGTCAGTTCTTGTTGTTTTTGTTTTTAAATTGTTACTGTCCTTCTTTTGGTTGTGTGAGGAGGCACAGTGTGTTTACCTATGCCTCCATCTTGGTCAGAAGTCTCAGGAATTATTTTCAGTATGTTAAATGTAGTAAAATAATTTAATCCACACAAACCTATAGCTAGGTACTTCTATTATTATTATTACTAAATAGTTTATATTTTTCTTGTTATATTGAATGGTGTGACTTCTCTTTTAATTTTCTAAGGCTGATATATGGAAAAGCTACTATTTCTCAATATATTTTATAACTGGGCATATCTTTTTTAATAAAAAATGATTTAAAGAAATTACCAGTTCAACATCTGCTTAGATATGCTGGTCTGTGGTTAATAACATATAATTTTTGCACTCACATTGATATAGTCTTCTCCGTAAACTTTATTATAATATTTGTCATTAATTATATTTAATAATAAGAGTTACTACCATGTAGAAAGATTTCACTATGTGACAAACACTATACAATAGTCCTTAAATAACAACATTTTATTCAACATTGTTTCATTGTAACAATGAGATGCCATTGTTTATAATTCTTGTTTATTTGAATTAGCCAATGGTGAAATTGTTTTCTTTATTTGTCATTTCACTTAAAATCACAGAACCTATTGATGATGTTAAGGGAGTACTTACTCAATTTGATACTTAAGTGATTTCTTTGAATCCTTGACAGAATACTCTGTAGTAAGAATTATCCCATTTTACAGATAAGACACTGAGACTCAGAGACAGTAAAGACAGTAAATAGTTTCTTCAAGATCACACATTTCTACTCTGCTACTTTATTTTTTAAGGTTTAATTAATTAATTTATTTTTAGAGAGGGGGAAAGGAGGAAGAGCAAGAAAAAAACATCTGACATATGAGAGATACATCAATTGGTTGCCTCTCACACACCTCCAACTGGGGGCTTGGCCTGCAACCCAGGCATGTGTCCTGACTGGGAATTGAACTAGTGACCTTTTGGTTAGGAGGTTGGTACTCAATCCAAGGGGCCACACCAGCCAGGGTTCTATTCTGCTACTTTAAGTGTAACTAAGAAACCTATAGTAATAACAGTTCATACTTTTAAACATATTTTATTTATTTATAGATAAAGAGAAGGGCCAGAAAAATGAGAGAGAAACAATGACATGTGAGTGAAACGTTAATCAGTTGCCTCTTGTACTCACCCTGACTGAGGACTGAACCTGCAACCCAGGCATGTTCTATGATAGGGGATCAATCCAGTGACATTTCACTTTGTTGAATGATGCACAACACACTAAACCATACCAGTCAGTCTGTTCTCATTTTTAAAAGCTGTTCATTACTATTATATAACTATAATTAAACTTTGATACCTCCAGCCAAGATGGAGGCATAGGTAGACACACTGTGCCTCCTCCCACAACCAAAAGGACAACAATACATTTAAAAACAAAAAACAACCAGAACTGCCAGAAAAATAGAACTGTATGAAAGTCTGACAACCAAAGAGTTAAAGGAGAAATAGTCATCCTGACTGGTAGAAGGGGTGGAGATGGCTAGCTGGGACAGAGAGGACTCATACAAGGTGGTGACTGGAGGACCTGGGCACGCAAGGCAGCACCTGGCAAACAGTGTAGTCCCAGACTGGTATGCAGATAAACCAGGAGGAATAACTGGGGAGTGAGGCAGACCACACAATTTAGGGCTCCAGTGAGGGGAAATAATGCCTCAAAACCTCTAACTAAAAAAACCTGTGAGGGTTGAGGCAGTGGGAGTAACTCCCAACCTCACAGAAGAGTTCACTGGAAGACCCACAGGATCCTAGAATATACACAAACTCAACCACCTGGGAATCAGCATCAGAGAAACACAATTTGACTGTGAATAGCAGAAGAAGTGACTGAAAGCTGGCATAGAGCAGAGAAAGTGGCACTGTTCCCTCTCAGACTCCTCTCTCACATACAGCATCACAATGCAGTGATGTGGGTTGCCCTGCCCTGGTGAACACCTAAGGCTCCACCCCTTACTACATAACAGGTGCACCAAAACAAAATGAAAATGGCCCAAATGAAAGAACAGATCAAAGCTCCAGAAAAAAAATACAACTAATGATGAAGTGATAGCCAACCTATCAGATGCACAATTCAAAATACGAGAAATCAGGAAGCTCAAGAATTTGTTGAATATGGTCACAAATTAGAGGAAAAAATGAAGGCTATAAAAAGGTAAATAAAGGAAAATGTATGGGGTACCAACAGTGATGAGAAGGAAGCCAGGACTCAGATCAATGGTTTGGAGAAGAAGGAAGAAAGAAATATTTAGCCAGATCAGGATAAAGAAACAAGAACTTAAAAAAAAATAAGGAGAGGCTTAGGAACCTCTGGGACAGCTTTAAATGTTCCAACACCCAAATCATAGGAGCGACAGAAGGAAAGAACAACAGCAATAAATTGAAAACTCATTTGAACAAATAATGAAGGAAAATTTCCCTGATCTGGTGAAGGAAGTAGACTTCCAGGAAGCCCAGGAAGCTCAGAGAGTCCCAAAGAAGTTGGACCCAAGGAAGCACACACCAAGGCACGTCATAATTACATTAGCCAAGATTAAAGATAAGGAGAGAATCTTAAAAGCAGCAAGAGGAAAGAAGACAGTTACCTACAAAGGAGTTTCCATAAGACTAGCTGCTGATTTCTCAAAAGAAACCTTGCAGGCAAGAAGGGGCTGGAAAGAAGTATTCCAAGTCATGGGAGTCAAGGACCTACATCCAAGATGACTCTATCCAGCAAAGCTATCATTTAGAATGGAAAGGCAGATCAAGTGCTTCCCAGATAAGGTCAAGTTACAGGAGTTCATCATCACCAAGCCCTTATAATATGAAATGTTGAAGGGACTTATCTAAGAAAAAGAAGATCAAAACTATGAACAGTAAAATGATAACAATCTCACAACTCTCATCAACAAGTGAACCTAAAAAACAAAAACAAAGTAAGCAAATAACTAGAACAGGAACAGAATCACAGAAATAGAGATCACATGGAGGGTTAGCAGTGGGGAAGGAGAAGGAGGAAAATGGTGGGGGTGAAATTACAGGGAATAAGAAGCATAAATGGTAGGTACAAAATAGACTGGGGGAGGATAAGAATCATATAGGAAATAGAGAATCCATAGTACTAGTATATATACCCCTGGATATGAACTAATGGGGAGGAAAATGCTGGTGGATGGGGTAATGCAGGGTGCAGGGGGATTAGGGAGAAAAAAATCAGACAACTGTAATAGCATAATAAAATATATTTAAAAAAACAAAAAAAAGGCTATCAAGGAACATGTATAAATGACACATGGACAAAGGCAAAAGGGCGGGGAGGATAGCAGGTGGACAGTGTTTGGGGGTAAACAGAGACAAATGTACCTGTACAACAATAAAAATTCCATTAAAAATAATAAATAAATAAAATTTAAAAATACAAATAAGATTCACAGAGTTTTTTCCTTGATGGCTGTGATTATGGTGGTGTTATTTACTAAGGTTGGGAGAACTAAGATGGAGTAGCCTGGGTGGGAAGAAATAAAAAATAATTCTCATTGGGACTGTTTCCAAATTCTCATCCGGAAAGAAATCATTCCGCTTCCTTTCATGCGCTGATGTTTTTCATATGCCCAAAGTGATTCAGGAAATAAAGTATATTTTTAAAAAATAATTAATTACATGGTAAATGGACAAATAAACTGTGATACATTCAAAAAATGAATATAAAATGGTACAGCAGCTGTGGACCACTGTGTATGGAGGTTTCTCAAAAAAATAAAAATAGAATTATCATATAACCCAGCAATTCCACTTCTGGGTATTTACCTCCATAAATTGAAAGCAGGATTTTGAATAGATATTTGAACATCTGTGTTTATAATGAACACCTTCATTATTCACAATATTACAACACGAAACAACCCAATGTATAGATTGCCAACATGTGGTATATTCTTACAATTAAATACTATTCAAGTCTTAAAAATGAAGGAAATTCTGCTATATACTACAACCTAGATGAATCTTTAGAACATTATGCAAAGTGAAATAAACCAGTCACAAAAAGGAAAATACTGTTTGAAGCCACATATATGAAATATTTAATCAAAATCATAAAAAATTACAGGGTAGAAAAATGTAGATTTACAGTTGTTTACATGGAAATAATAAATAATAAATGATAATACAAGAATAAACTGTGTTTCATGTACTCACAACATGTAAACCTATTTTTGCCTACCTTTGTGTAATGGTGGTTTCCAGAAGCTAAGGGGAAGATAAAATGGGTAATTATTGTTTAGCAAGCATGGAGTTTCAGACTTAGAAGGTAAAAAGAGTTATTGGGATGGATGGTGGTGATGGCTGCACAAAATGAATTATTTAGTACCACTGAAGTGCCTCTTAAAATGGTTAAGATGGCAAATGTTATATTACTTGTATTTTAACACAATAAAAAATTTAAAAAGTAGATCTAGAGTTCCCCCAAACAAGTTATCTGACTTTATGTAGACAAATAGGAAAAGTTGATTTTACTGAATAGAGGCAGGTCATTTTGTGTGTATAAAAAGCCTGAATCTAGCCAATGGTATTTCAAGTCCACCTCTGTTGAGAATTAGTAAATAGACTTCAGTTTGGAATATGATTGTACAATTTATTACATTTAGATAAATAAGTTTAACTTTTTAATTTTGGAAATTCACACACACATACATACACATTACTAATGTAGCAAAAGGGGCAATGAACTGTGACATTTTGTGAAATGTTACATTGAAGAATGTTTATTTTATAAATATAATGATGTTTGCAAAATCTCCTCAGATCATTCAGACTCTCATAATGAAAGAGGTGTTGTGTCCCACATGTCCACTTGTCAGCTTTGTTCCAAATTAAATGTTAACAAGAACGGTCAAGGAAAATTTTGGTACCAAACCACAAACTGTGCTCTAAAAGTGCAAAACTGAAAAGAAGTAAAAAGTCAAACAAAAAGAAACAAGCCCAGCACTGTGAAGCCAGAATAAATCACAGACCATAGAAAAACACCTTTGTGCCCTGGCTGGTGTAGCTCAGTGGATTGAGTGTGGGCTGTGAACCAAAGCATCGCAGGTTCGATTCCCAGTCAGGGCACATGCCTGGGTTAACAGGCCACAGCCGCCAGCAACCGCACATGGGTGTTTCTCTCTTTCTCCCTCCCTTCCCTCTCTAAAATTAAATAAATAAAATCTTTTTAAAAAGGCAATCAAGTTAAAATTAAGTTAAAAGAAAAAAGAAAAACACCTTTGTTCTCTGTGATCTCAATAACGTCATAGTTGTGGTATGTCCTAAGAGTGGGGATGTTTGGGGAGGGGGTGGGGAGAAAATACAGGCAGCTGTAATTGAACAACAATAAAATAATTTAAATTTAAAAAGAAAACAGTGGGGATGTTTGGGACCAGCCAAGCAGCCATGTTGGGGACTCAGTCCCATCATTTCTCCTCTCAGTGGAGGACAGCATGTGTGTCACTGAGAGCAAGCTTTGTTGCTTTTCCTCCCTGCTCTGACCCAGAGCTTCCCTGCTGGCTGTAGCAGTCTCTGTGTCATCAAGGAAGACTGTCCAGTGTAACTAACTTCTCAAGCAACTTTGCCAAATTACACTCATGAGACACTTGATGCATAGCAGGTTTAGTATTTCTATTGGGTAGCACTGATTAGGAAAGGAAAAAGACTCCATTTGTAACATCAAATTGCGTGTTTTAGAATAATCTTTCAAACATGTAAAACAAGACAGTTATGTTTCACGAACTCTTGTAAAAGTGTGAAATTCCACCTTTTATCTGCTTAAAAAAAATTTAACTACTGAACACCTCTATAAAATGGTACAGCAGCTGTGGACCACTGCATGGAAGTTCCTCAAAAAAAAAAAAATAGAATTATCATATAACCCAGCAATTCCACTTCTGGGTATTTACCCCCATAAATGCACTATTCCATGAACAGTGAATATTTTTTTCTTAGGCTCTGCAGGTTTGAACTTGGTGGGCCAGATATGGGCAACAGAGTGATGGGGGGTGTTGATCTCCGCACTCCTCAGGCTTTTTCTGTGTCCTCAGCAGATGCCTGAGGACAGGGGCTGGGGGCAGACAGTGGCAGTGTACTCACCATCTTCTCCACTGAGCTTCAGCAATTCTACCATGTCACTGTTTTCTCCCCTTTGCCACCAGAGCTTCCTGTTTAATGCTGACAATAGTGACAAGGAGGATGAGAAAGACATGGATGAAGATGCCCACAGTTCAGAGGCCAAGGGAATGAGCCTGAAGAAAATGGAGTTCCAGAGGTGCACCAGTGTGGTTGAATCCAAAGATAACTAAGTAGAACAGAAATAGGTGCACTTACCAGTAAGTAGCCTGACACCATGGGAAGTTTGATTTATTGGCAAAGAAAAAGAGCATGACTTTCTGCAACAGGAAAATCTAGAAGAATTAAATCAACAGCTAGGGGGAAAAATAGAAGAACTTGAAAAAAGAAAGATAGTTATTGAAGAAAACAAAAGAAATGGGTTCAGAAAAAGAATTAAGAGAAAAGAAAGGGAACACAAATTAATAAAGTACTGGAGGAAAAAGCAGCAAAGGAACTGGAGAAAGAACATTTCCAAGAAAAAGCAAGAGAAAAAAAATATCAAGAATGGTTAAATTTAAAAAAATGCTGAAGTATGTAAGAAGAAAGAAAAGGAAAAACAATGGCAAGCTGAATTATGGCAGGGGTGGGGAGGGGGAAAATCACAGGACAAAGTTTAAGGAATGGTTGGAAAATAAAAAAAATAAACCTCATCCAGCTGCAAAGATCTATCATTATGCTAATGGAAAATCTCTGTGTTTTTACAGTGGAATTTCTCATCCAGAACTAGCCTTTTCTAATCCAATCCCCTGGAAACCTGATGTAGACTCCGGCCCTCCAGAGTCTGTGTGTTGTGGATGAGGTAAACAAATTCACACGGACTACCGAGTCCTGTGGAGAAAAAGGGATGGCACAGACACTCTCTCAAGGGGAGAGTACCTTGTAGCACCTTAGCCACTCTCTCAAGAGGAGACTGTGCTGAGCCTTGCCTGGACAGGCTTTTATTGCTTTCCAGTTGCGTTACATCAAAGAAGGTTCTCATTATTTCTAGATTTAGTTAAGTGACTACTTGTTACAGATAACAAAAAAAGAAAGAAAGAAAGGTTGCAAATGCAAGGGAATGATAAAAATGATTGATTTGGTTACATTTCATCCTTGGGACATCTTAGCACAGACTTTAGGGAGTTCTTCAGGATATACATCAAACATCTGCAGTCAACTCAGGGTGAGGGAGTTTTAGCAAAAGCAAGTCTCATAGCAGCCTGGGTATTATGCAGCCCTGGTTCTCCATGGGAAAGCCGATCTGCACACCTGGCTCCTGTGTGCCGCCTCGCATTGGTTGGTTTTCTGGATCAATACCAGGCTACATTTGCTGCTGTCATGCTGATCAGTTCCTTATAGAAACCAATTCATAAGCTTCTTCCCTAAGAAGCTAAGGATCTATCAGGGGAGAAGACTAAAAGGTTTGTTATAAGTCAGTCACATGGATCATCATCCTGGTACTTCATAAAGCCAGAAGGAATCTTAGCTTTGGAACTCTGTGCAGAATACAAAGATAGTAGAGGTGTGAAATAGCATGCTTTTACTTCTCTGCTTGTTTATTTTGTTTTTTTTAGATTTAATTGTTGATGGATATGTATTTATTGCCATTTTATTTATCATATTTTTTATCTTTTCTTAAACAAGACCCTTTAATATTTCAAGTAATACTGGTTTGGTAGTGATGAACTCCTTTAGCTCTTTCTTGTCTGGGAAGCTCTTTATCTGTCCTTCAATTCTAAATGATAGTTTTGCTGGATAGAGTAATCGTGGCTATAGGTCCCTGTTTTTCATCACTTTGAAAATTTCTTGAACAGTTCCACCTGGCCTGCAAAGTTTCTGTTGAGACATCAGCTGACAGTCTTATGGGAACTCTCCTGTAGGCTGCTAATTGCTTTTCTCTTGCTGCTTTTAAGATTCTCTCTTTGCATTTTACCTTTTGCATTTTAATTATGCTGTGTCTTGTGTGGGCCTCTTTGGGTTGATCTTGTTTGGCACTCTCTTTGCTTCCTGTACTTGTATGTTCATATCTTTCACTCAGTTAGGGAAGTTTTCTGTCATTACGTTTTTCAAATAGGTTTTCAGTTTCTTGCTCTCTTTCTTCTCCTTCCAGCATCCCTATTATGTAGATGTTGGTATGTGTGATGTTGTTCCAGAGGTTCCTTACACTATTCTGACTGTTTTTGGATCTTTTTGTCTTTTTTCTTTTACCTGCTCTGATTGTTTTTTTTGTTGTTGTTTTTTGCCTCCTTATATTCAGGATTGCTGAGTTGATTCTTAGTTCCAACTCTACTGTTGATTCTCTGTAAATTATTCATTTTAGTAAATGTATTTTTCATTTATGACTGCTTCTTTTCTTTGATGTCCATTTTATGCTGTTGATATTTTCACTAACTTCCTTGAGCATCCTTATAACCAGTGTTTTGAACTCTGCATCCAGTAGATTGCTCATCTCCATTCTATTTAGTTCTTTCTCTAGAGTTCTGTTCTGTTCTTTCATTTGTGAGGTGGTTTTTTCCTCCTCACTTTGAGTGCTTTCCTGTGTTTGTTTCTGTGTGTTAGATGGAGCTGCTACATTTCCCAGGCTTGGTAGAGTGAGCCAATGCAGTAGGTGTCCTATAGGGTCCAGTGGTGCAGCTTCCTTGTTCACCCAAGCAGGGCACTCCAGGTGTGCACCCCCAACCCTGTGTGGGCTCTGTATACTCTCCTGATGTTGTAGAGCCTTGATTGCTGTTGGCATGTCAATGGGAGACATTTACCTCCAGGCTAATTGGCCGCCAGGGCTGGCTATGCAGGGACTTATTTCAGCTGGTCTCTGGTGTTGACTAAGTTCAGCCCTGAGTATGTCACTTGTGGAGGTGGTTGGGTGATGCTTTGATGTGGTCTGAAGCTGTTCACTGGGTGCACTGGCTCTGGAACCACCCAAGAAGTTCAGGTCAAGGTCACCTGCTGCCTGTGTTCTGCCCACGATCTCTTGGTATAAGCTACAAAGCAATCTTCAGATGGCTACTACTAGTGCTGAACTTGACATAACCAGGAAAAGCCAAGCTGTGAACTAAAGCTGGCTGTTGAGTCTGGGGCCACTTAGTGAGAGGCCCCAGAGGACATAGACACCAGATGCTGCTTGTTTGGGAAATTATAGGAAAGTCTGAAGCATGAGCCATGAAAGGCCATTGGTATGGAAAAGCCACTGGAAACAGCTTTTTGGGGGCCTGAAAGTCAGGTTGGGCAGAGAGATTAGTGATAGCCAGGTTGATATTTTTTTCATGAGTAGACTGGGATTATGTGTTTTGGACAGGAAGATCACAGAGGTGAAGTATGATATTCTCATCATATCAAGGTTACATGTTACCCACATGATATCACTGTAGATGTGGTCTTTGATCACCTGGCTGAAGTAGTAGTTGTCATGTTTCTTTTCTATAAAGTTGCTTTTTCCCTCCTTGCTATATTATACCCTTTTAAAGGAAGTCTCCACAGGAAGCCCTCAGTCAAGGTTTGGAAAGTTGTGCTCTACCTTTCTGAGGATAGAGTATCTACATAAATTATTTGGAATCCTGCCAAAAAAGAGTTGCCTATTCTCTTATTTATTTACTGTTCTTTTTTTTGTTTGTTTTTAAAAGATTTTATTTATTTATTTTTAGAGAGGAGGAAGTGAGGGACAAAGAGAGGGAGAGAAACATTGATGTAAGAGAGAGACATCCATCCATTGCCTCTCATATGTGCCCTGACAGAGGACTGAACACGCAACCTAGGCTTGTGCCCTGACCGGGAATGGAACCAGCAAAATTTTGCTTTTCAGGATGATGCCCAACCAACTGAACCACAGCAGCCAGGGTTTATTTATTTACTTTTCAATAATTTAAGGATATATGTGATATGCATGAATCTTATGCTTTGGTTTATAATCTAATATTATTTTATTCATTTTATTGCTCTAATTGTTTCAGCTTTGGCCATGGGAGCTCTTTCAGTTCTTCCTGTATTCTTGGGGAATGATATTAGAAAGAAAGATCTCAGTGAATTAATACAAGACTATATGTTTCTTGCTTACTCAGTCTTCTTCAGGTTTAGCAGCTATCTAGGACATATTTTTCCAATGTAGGGACTCAGGGATTTAGTCCACCTACATCCGTTGGCTCTGTTAAATCAACACATGACTTTTAGGTTGTCTCAGGAGGTTAAGAGAAAGCTAGAGGGCTGCACAGGGACTTTTTATTGTCTCAGTCTGCAACCGACACATGTCTTTTTTTTTTTTTTTTTTTTTTTTTTTTTTTTTATGGACCATTGGACTGAATTGGTCACTGGCTAACTGCAAATTTGCCAGGAAGTATAGTAGTCACCAGAAGAAGACTGAGTAAGCAAGAGATATATACTCATATATCAATTCACTGATGTTTCAGAGTTAGATTGTGACTGCAGCATAATTTAGCCTATCCTGATTAATAGACACATGGTATCTTCCCAGGGTTTGACTTGTCAGTGTATAATACACAACCAAAGAGGCTTTGTGTGGACCAAACCATTCCTATGGTTTAAACTTTGCTACAGTTTCTGTTGCCTCCAAAATACCATTGGTTCCTACCTATTTTCCAAGCCAGATACTCCAGCTTCCTACTGATTCTGTGAACCCCACTCTCTCTCCATTAAATTTTGCCTATGTTTAAGATTGCAACCAAAAAACCTGATGGGTATATGTATTAAATGTGGTAAAAAAAATCAGTATTATATTTCAGTTCCACTTTAATTATAAATGTATAGCTTTTGAATTTGTTTGGTCATTTGTTGATATAGAAAATACCACTTCAGCCCATTGTAAGTGATTTGGAAATAAAATGAGATCACTTTACTTGACAAGGATGTCAGAATGGAGCGATGGCAATTACAAGGGCTTCTCAAACATCATAGGCTTCAATGGAGAGAGCTGTCCCAAGTATTTCTTGACATGAATAAAGATACATCAATGACATTGAAATGCACCGATTGGTGGTAGGCATATTGATTTAGTTGCAGTGGATCAGCTGAGTAGGAAAATGAAGAAATAAAATTGCAGAAACACAGTTGGTCCAAAACAAGCAAGAGGAGTTCTTTCCTGGGGGTTATAACATCCTACATAGTAGCAAAACCCTGCCAATTATACTATTTAAAATTGGGCCTGAAAGAGAGAACTGGTGGGGAGAACAGTCATATACAGTAATATTACAGTCCACAAAATATTGTCATCTAAATAATATGTACTTAACCTTCAAAGTAACATTTTGAGGTAGATGGTATTAGCTCATTTTGGAAATGCGGAGACCAAGCCTTAATCAAAGGAATGTATTTGTTTTTTCCTGGGAGTCTCAGAAAGCAGAGCCTGGGAAAAGGTGAAGTGCTCCATTTTTTTAGAAAGTGCAGTCCAGGAGCAGTAGTAAAGGCCATGGGGAGCCACACAGGGAATGAAGAGCCAATTTGAGATAATGGTCTTTGAGTTGGCATTGTTGAGTACAGGTGATTGTCTGTGAAACAGTCTTTGAAACTGCTGTATAACTGAATCTAGGAACAGCCAGGGGCAGCAAGTGCCCACTAGTTCCATAGTGTGGAACAGAAGTTTACCTCACAGGGAGTTATAACTCCCTATACTTCTGGGTTTTGCATCATGTGCCCTAAGTGGGGTGAGCCCACTCCTCCCTAGCCTCATAATCAACTTAGAACCCTGGGCAGGAAGCAAGGAGGGCAGACAGAGGCTAAGTGTTGTTCAGTTGCACCTGAGTGAGGTCAGCTGAACATTTAGAGTTGATCCCTGGAGATGTTGCTGGAACCAGATATACAACCATGTGGAGAAGAGCAGAGATGTCTGGTAGCTCTTGATTGGCATCTGGAATTTGTTCCAGGTGTTCTATGGTGTCTGGATAACAGGTTAGTACACAAAGGTAAAGAGGATGGTAGTTAAGTTAAATCCAAAACCTAAATAATCCAAGAGTCTGGGGGACTAATTTAGTTAATGAAAATCCCAGGAATATTTTTAGTATAATTTGGGACTTTCCATGAGTTTTATAAGTCTCTGTCTGTAGCCACAAATTGTAATTGTCCACATATATGAATACAATTTAAAATTTTAACATGAAAGAATATATGAAGCTGACTTTCATTCATTTGTGATTTGAACAAATACATTTGCCAAAATGTATTCTAGGTAGAAAAAATATGATCTAGATACAGGGAGTAATGAAAAAATTTGGCAGGAATTGCTTTCATGTTTCCCATGAAAACAATGGGAAAATTTGAAAATTTGATGGGAAAATTTGTTTCCAGATAGGAGTTCCTTATTCTATACCTCTCACAGCACATTAACTTTAGTGGATGACAAAACTTCCCTTCTCACCCTCATCATCCACCTGTATATAAATAAGGCTCCCGCATTAAAAAAAAAAGACAATGTAGATGTAAAGTGAGAATGGAATCAATATGATGATGGATGAATCATAAAAATATATGTAGAGTGAGGTTTATTTTTTAGTTTAATTTAATTGTTAGTGCAGATTACTCACTGAATGTTGAGATATTATTAGCAAGTTCTATCAGTTGCCTGGAAAACATCCATCACTATGCAGTGCAGCCACTAAGTGGCAAGAATAGATGTTGTGCAGAATAACCCTCTACATCGTCTTTAGCATCACTGGAGAAAAATGACTATATGGTAATTTATTGCAAAGTCCCTCACTGTACAAGGACTTTATAAATAAAAAAGTCAGCATAACTCATATCACAGATAGTGGCTAATATGTATTCTTCATGCAACTTTCTAAGAATTTTAGAATATACTCAGGCAGAAAAAAATCTGTCATTTAATTCTTGTTGGAGTTCTAACTCATAATCATGAGAATCAATAACTTAATTTAAATTTACTTGCTTTTATTACCATCAACTGAATTATTATCAAATGAAACCAAATAATATGCCTTACCTCTAAGTGGAAGTGCACATTCAATTTATTTTAAAACATTTTGCAAAGCAACATTGCTTTTGGAAAACAATAATGCCTGGCAAGTTATTCTCTAATGGTTCGGTGCTCTTCTTGTCATGAGGAGCATCTTGTCACAATAAAACTTCAGGGTATTGAATAAGAAGCAACCTCCCTGCTCTAAAAATGGGCCATAGGGAAAGGAGCCCAGACTCCTTACTCTTTCCATAAATTAGACATTAGATTGGCTCATTTAGCCATCCTGGCCTTCCATCTGCTCCCATCTCTTTGTTGTATTTGGAGCCTACCCCTTCACATGCAGCAAGACACAGACATGGAGAAGCAGATGGGGAGCAGGGTACCCAGCTTCAGGAGCATCCTGGGTTTCAGTACAATCTGCAGATCTGGTGCTCACCATGACCTTCATAGTTCCACACAGGAGCTACTTGCACTTCTGCACACCCAAACCTAGGTAAGATATTACAAATATGGAAGGGCCAGGACAGCAAGTATACTGACAAATGAGAACAGATACTGGTAAATTCCTGTCAGCAGGCTGAACTAGGGTTTGCTAATGATCAGTCCTGCTGAAACCCTGATCCACCTCCTTAAGCTTCCATCTACCCAGCAAAATTACATTGCCATGTAGAAAAGAGTAGCCAGGACACTTCAGAAGATATGGCGTAGGGAAAGAAATGTGGGAGCAGTGTTCTGATCTGGACAAATAACAGGACAGGAAGAGGGCAGGAGAAATGAGAAGTGCCAAAGAAAGGAGTATGAAAAAGAGACAGGACACACACACACACCTTGCACACATGTGCATACACTAGTGGGATGGGCCCTCAGGGACTTCTAGGATTTGGACTCCCTGGCTGGTAGTAAACAGGAAGGAAGGGCTGTTGGCTTGTTCTGCACAAGTGCTCCCAACAGGCACAGTTCCTAGAAACAGACAGGATGGGTAAAGAGGGTGTAAAACCCCCTTAGAATGTCCAGGGGTTGTTTCCCAGTTCTGACAATATCTTCTTCTGTGAAGGAGTTTTAGTTGGCAGCTGGGTGTCCGGGGAAGTTTGGGACCCTGTGAACTCATACATCCAGCTATGAGTTTGTGTGGTATTTCTTCCTCTGTCAAGTCTTCTCAATGTGGAAAAGTCATGTTCTTTGTCTTTAGGGAAGTCTAACACCTTTTCACTTTGTTTTCATCTTTTTGTCAAATCACTGCCTGTTATAACACTAACATATGACATGCATACTCACATTTATAGACAGGTTACAGAACAAAAATAGTAATATACAGTCCATGAGCATACCCTACTTCCAGGTCAACAATCACATTTTTAATCATTTCTTGTATCCTCTCAGACAGAACTCCTGAGGCTTACTCACTGTCATTTCTCAGGTCAGAGCTCTTGACAAATGTTAGGATAAGATGCTTTCAGGCATAAGGATGCATTCTTCTGCTATATTCCCCCTAGATAATCCTAGGAAAGGAAGAGCACAGCTAAAGAAAAGCACCTGTGGTTTGGCTAATTAGGAAGCTTACCCTTGGGTGGTGGTCCTTGCTGAAAGCCAACCTGTACGTGATTTTATTCGGAGGTTAGTAGTACATAACACCGTGAATATTGAAGACAGAGGCCTAAGGCTAGCTGATGCATTAAAATGGAGTATGATATAGTGCCTGGCCTATCAAAGTACAGTAAGTCCTCGATGTAATATCTTTGATAAGTTCTGCAACTTTAAGCAAAAGGATGTATAATAAAACTAATTTTTCCACAGATTAATTGATATAAAGAAGAGTTAAGTTTCTACAACATCTCATCAACATTATAACGAAATGACATTGAATGAAATTACGTTATTCAAAGACGTGTTGTGTGTCCATGAGTCAGTATCCACATTACCTGCAAGCTTATCAGAAATACAAGGACTTAGCCCCACCCCAGACCTGTTCAGTCAGAATCTGCATTATTACAAATCCCCCAGGTGACACACATTAAAGTCTGAGAAGCCCAGGTGTAGAAGGTAAAGCCCTGAGCTTAGAGCTGGAAAATGTGATGTATTGGGCCAGTGCTGAGTTTTACCAGCTGTATAAGCTCTGAATCCCAGCTTCTTCATCTCCTCCATTCTTTTTCTCACAAGATTATTATAAGGTAAATTAACCTAAAATAAATATATGAAAGCTGTTTGTAAACTGTACATCACTCTGAATACAGTACTGTGACAGTAAGGCCAGGCTGCCTTTAATATGGATCAAAGTTCTGTGCTGATCTGTTGCCTAGAACCATGTGTTGTCACCGGCTTAGATAGTTGGTTTGTGAACATGAGCTTTGATCACACAAGAAGCCATGTATGAGAACTTTTTAGCACTATTAAATAGTTGACATACCTAGTGCCAATTTCAGACTCAAATTTTTTGCATTTAGAAAATCTGCAATGCCAGACTCCCTGTTACTGTCAGCCAATGTCACTCACCCTCTATTTCCTCTTTCCTATCTTCTTCCTTTGTTAACTGGGAACAATCTGAGGCACAAGGTATTTAAAAAAACATTAAATACCCAGTGTTTCCAACAATTTCCTTGTATGTCTAAAGCATATGCATAACTATCCTCCTCTTAGTCTTTTATACAGGGCAAATATTAGTGACCTGAAAATTTTATCTAAAATAGAAGATTCTATATATATATATGAAAAATTTTCATCCAATGAAAACCCTATACAGTTCTGTGTACAGCACATGTAGTGTCAGTTACCATACTAATGGTTTTGTGCCTAACGTCCTTTAATTATTACAACACTCTTCATTATACTATTATTAACTCTATTTTAGAGATAATAAAATGAGATACAGAGCTTTTTTCTTTTGTTGATTATGTTCCTGTTAGAGGTGAGATCATATGGTATCTGTCCCTCACCACCTGGCTTATTTCACTTAGCATAATGTTCTAACCAGAGTCATTGAAATTAAGAACAATCTAACAATAGCCAGAGGGGGAAGAGGAGGGGACAGTGGGAAGCAGGGTTTTCAGGAACTACTATAAAGGACACATGGACAAAACCAAGGGGGAGGGTGGAAGCAAGGGAGGGAGGTGATTTTGGAGGGGGTAGGGGTAGGAGTGGGGAGAAAATACAGACAACTGTAATTGAACAACAATAAAATAAATTTAAAAGAAGAGATATTAAGTGACTGGTAAAGTAATGAAACAAGGAAGTTGTTAGACTGGGGTGGCTCTAATGTGCCTTGGTAGCCTACATAAACAAACCAAAACCTAAGCCAGAGTCAATGCACTTTAACACAAGAAAATAAAACTTAAGAACAACTGCCCTGGCCCAGTAACTCACTTGGTTAGAGTGTTGTCCTGATACATTGATACATCAAGTTTGCAGGTTTGATATCTGGTGAGGGCACATACAAGAAGCAACCAATGAATGAATAAATAAGTGGAAAAACAAATAGATGTGCTTCTTCCTTGTCCCCTACTCTGAAATCAATAAATTAAGAAAAAAAACCCATAAAAACAACCAATCACAAACAGCTACCTTATTTGCCTTTCCCAAATAAGGCAACCACACAGGCTGTATCTAATCTAATAATTCCCTTGCTTTGATTCTGCATCTTATCTATGAAAACTTCTTCCCCTGGCTCCTACCATGGAGCACTTTAACCATATTTGTTTTGGCCCAATTTGAATAGATGTTTGCTCAAATACACTCTTGAAAATTTTCATGTGCCACATCTTATCTTTTAACATGACTTGCCCAAGGTCACTCAGTAGTTAACTGTCCAATCCACATCAACAGCACGCAGTCTGATTCCAAATCCTGCACAGCAAACCCTGGTTTTGTTCTCCAGAAAAAGAAGAATAAGCAGTAGGTCAGTGGTTTCAATCTTGGCTACACCAAGGGAACTTATCTGACATAAGACATGTATCTATAATTTAGTATGAATTATCACAAATGAACAATAAAAAGACAAGTAGCCCAGTGTTTAAAACTAGATGAAAGACTTGAACAGATGCTGCATTGTTGGAAGCCACCCTGCCTGGTTTCAGGAGTTGTAACCCCCGCAATGGCTAAGGCTGAGTGAGTGACCTTCGAACCATAAGCCACTAAGGAGACAAAGTTTATCTCCCTGGCAGGGGCACCACTTCTGCTCCTTTTTCTTCACCCTGCCTGGCCCCAAATGCTTGGTTGGTTAGCCAATGACAGGTAAGATTCCCCAAAGGGGAAATGACCTAAGACAGGCATGATCACATGGGAGGCCCTCAGAAAAGGACTTGGGGACTATGGAGAAAGGGGGTGATGGACTCTCGCCCCTAGGCTTTGACAAAGCCTGAGTCCTC
>PVIA01014916.1:0-24815 GCA_004024845.1 Tonatia bakeri | reverse complement strand
AAAAAAATTAAAAAATAATAAAATTCAAAAAAAAAAAAGGAAAGGGGGAGGGTCTGGGAAGAGACCACCAAGGGTCCAGTCTATGTTAGAAGGACACTGAAGGATTCCAGGGCAGAGACTGGTCAGATGTGCCAGTTAGGAAGATTCTGTAGCTTTAAGGTGAAGAATGGGTTTGGAGCAGGGCAGTAAGACTGAATAGGCCAATCATGCAGAAGCTGTGAAAAGACCCAGGCCAGAAATGAAGGCCTACCCAAGGGGCATCAGGCTGCTGGTAGGGTCCAAGCTGAGTGCTGGGAAGCTGAGGAACCTCGGGGTTTGGTGAGTAATAAAGAATGAGCAGAGCATGACGTGGAGGCTGCTGGTATGAGCAGGAGGGTGGATGGGGGTGTGTCTTGCCCAAAATGGAAATAACCAAGTGGAAGCCAGTTAGTGGTGATGAGAGTGGAGGGTAAGTTCAGTGTGAGACATGCTTGTTTGAGGTGTCAGCAGCCCACTGGAGACCCCACGTGATGTCTCATACCAGAACTTGGGCGGAAAATGAGAGGACCAAGATCAAAGCTGAATAGCTCCCTGAGCTCCAGGAGGGAATGGTCCTGGCTTCTCAGCCTTGGGATTTCAGCCATACTGGGGTTCTGTGCACTTTACCTCCTGTGGACTGTTCTGTCCCTCCTTTCCTTGATCCAAATTCTCCCCTTGTACGCAGCATCCTTGGAACCCCAGCCAGAGCCAGCTCCCTGGCCTGGTCTTCCCTGGCCCTAGAACCTAAGTTTGTCTGAAGTTATAAGGGCTGGCCCTGGGGCAGAGCTAGAAACATGCAAGACCGAAGACATGATCACCCAGTGATGGGAGGATCCATCATAGGACCTAGGCCTATCCTTGCTTCTCCTTGTGACTCCAGGAAGGAATAAGGGTGTCTGGGCTGTAGGAAATGAGCAGGAAAGAAGGAAGTTGTAAAGGAGTGGGCAGCGGGCTGCAGCAACAGAAACCCACTGGGAAAGTCTGACAATTGTCCCTCAGCTTAGAGAAATGGCAGTCGCTGGCAACCTTGGCAAAGGCAAGGAGCTGGGGAGAGACAATGGATAGAGGGCAGGTGAGGTGGACACACGGAGTAAAGATTCGTCTTTCAGGAAGTTAGAGTCTAGGGTGGAGAGAGGTGCGGAGAGCTGTAGCCATGTGGCGGTGGCCTCCTCTCTTTTCAAACAGGCAATGGCACTTCTGTGGACTCCAAGTTAGGGCGGCAGACCCAGCCTCACCAAGGCGAAGAGAGCGGGACAGACGTTTCTGTTCTAGAAGACGGGACTGAGAGTCCAGTGGGAGGGTCAGGCACAGGAACCCCACACCCACAGGGATAAGACTGGTAACAGCTGCATTCAGGATGTTCAGGGAAATTCTTTAATGTCAAAACCAGGGCTTGGAGCTCAAGAGAGACCCACCCAGGAGGCAGTCACCCAGGGCTCCTAAGAGGGAAGGGACAAAAGACCATAAGGTACCAGAGCTGGTGCGTAGATGAGGCAGACATTTGGGGTACCAGACCACCACTTGGGATCAGCAGGGCAGTCAGTTCCAGGCCAGGCTGCGTGCTGAGCTGAAACCATTAGCTGCTGCTCCAGGAATAAGTGCAGCCCTGCAAGTGCAAGCTTTGCGTGGGGACAGGAAGGACAGGGACCCCAGAAATCCGGGGAAGCCTCCACAGGTCGCAACACTGACGAAATTCAAACCAGTCACGCCGTCACCTTAAGAAGCAATGACGTCCCTCCCCCCAGCCGAAGTCTGGGCCCCTGATGCAAGACTGGAGACAGATGCCGGGGCGGAGGTTCCTTTTCCTAGGAAGCCAGGAGATAAGTCGCCAATTTCTAGGTCGGGGTTTGGTGGGTCTGGGTGTGGAGGAGACTGAGGTCCGGGTCGGGGTAGAGCGACCGAGGGACACAAGCAGAGGCCAGGACTTCACAGGTGGGCCGGGGCTTCCCCGGGGACTGGAGCAGAAGAGGCAGGCGCCCGGGACTCGAGATTTGGCTCGGTCTGCTAGGAACTCAGATCGCTCCAGGGGGAGGAGAGAGTGGTCCTGGGTCCCTGTGGTCAAGGCCATGAGAATACAATTGCCATGGTCCACACCACAAAATGCAAAGAAAAAATCCCACAGAATCGAGTACCGGCTGGCGCCACGCAGCCGCAGAGGAGGCGGAGCGCCTCCACGTCCAGCCCCTTATGATAATGTAGCACCCCCCTCCCCCCCGCCCCGGCAGGGGGATCTGACGGGCGCAGCGCCAGGGGGTCCGAGAGGCTGAGAGGTGCTGCAGCGCATCCTCGGAGGCCTAGATGGAACGGAACGCGAGAGTCAGGGCTGGCGGGGCGGCACGGTATAGGGGTGGCCAGAGAGCTGGTAAAGCCTGCCAGGGCCGTGGCTCCCCCACCGGCACGAAGTGGTACCGACCGAGGGGGCGGGGATAGAGTCATGTGATACGGCCGCTGCGGCCATTTTGTTCTGCGGTGCTGATATTTAGAGCGCAGCGGCTGACGGGCCGATCGCCTTCGCAGCCGTCAGATCGTTTGTTCCCGGCTCGCCTCCCGCTCGCCACTCGCCGCGTTCCCGCCTCGCCTAGCCGGTCCTCAGCCCCTCCTCGGCCCGCTGACCTCGCCCCTTCCCTACCCGCAGACATGTCCGAGGCCAAGAGCGGCCCCGAGTACTCCTCCTTTTTCGCGGTCATGGGCGCCTCGGCCGCCATGGTCTTCAGCGGTGAGCGCCGCGGCAGGAGGGACTCGGGAGGCGGGGGGCGCCAGGGCGCGTGGTACTCATGCCCACAGCTTGCTGGGGTTCGGTGTGTGACGTCACTCTGACGTGATCCCGAGCTTTTGGGGGTCCCAAGCCTCACGTGACCGCGGGCGGGGTTCGGGGCCCAGAAGGCTGCCTGGGCCGTCGGGCGTTCTGTGCAGGGCATACGGGCTGAGCTGGAGTGCGGGTCCCAAGGGTATCCCGGGGGTACACAGGTCGGCCTCTCTGCCCCAAGTCTGTGACTGTGCGGGGGTGGGGCGGTAGTGCCGCTGCCATCTTAGCCCCGGGAGAGGAGGGAGGGAGGGAGGCTGGGGTGGATGCACGCGGTCCTGCGCTTGCTGTGCATCCGTCTCCTCCCAGTCCTGCGGGCAGGTGTGACATCACAACTCGGAAAGCTCCCCCGACGCGGGGCCGGCCCTGTCTGTGGACGGCGGGGCGGGCGAATTGGGCCCAGGCGCTCTTAGCTGAGGTCCACATTTCTCACCCTCCCCCCACCCTGGTGTGGATTAGGTGGGTCTGTACCAAGAGGTAGGTGCTTCCGGTTAGGACTTGTCACTGTTTCCCAATAGCCATATGTGGGTGGGTTGGGAAAACTGGGCTGAGGAGTTGGTGCTGAGAGCCCGCAGGGATCCAGAGGTGGGAGTGTTTGGAATTGAGAGGGGGCAGGGATTCAAACAGGTCGAGGAGGAAGGGAGTCTGGCCAGCATCAGTGTTGTGTTGTCACTCGCTGAGAAGCTGCTTTGGGATGAGTGAGAAGGTTGCACAGCGCCTCCGTGTTGAGAGGGCTGTCTTTGTCTTGAGGAGAGTTTCCTAGTTCTGACCCCAATGAATGAAAGAATGAATAACCTTCCTTTCCTTCCCTGAGGCCTGGTATTGGGAGGGGCGGCCCTAGGTATGGAGAAAGGGGTCTTCCGGGTTTTTTTTTATGGCACCCTGCTTTTGAAGTTGAATCTTGGCAGACCTACTGTGCTGAATTAAGTGAAAATTGGTCTGCCTGGGAGAAGGACCTTTGGGGTAGGCTCGGAAATGTGCAACCCAGGGAGGTGAGTTCTGGTCTGGATGCACTCCCCATGGACTGGTCTGGCCCGGTCTGGGTCTGGTTTTTGGCTCTGATGACCACGCCTTGCCCCACCCTACTTGGTGAATTGGGAGGCTCCCTATGCAGGTATGTTGAGGGTTTGAACACCAAACAGTCTCTGCTGACTGTAAACACTTGTGAGGTGGGGACTTGGGGGCTCTGCTCTCCTGGGGGCCTCCCTCTGCCTGAGCCTGTCAGTCACGAGCTACTGAGTGAGCCCTGCCCTTCCCATCATGTGCGAGTAAGAGATCATTTGTGGTGGGAGAAGTGGTCTGGACTTCCCCTTCCCTCCCAGCCAACGCCTGCTCTTTCCACATCTTCAGGGGCTGTTTTCCAGGGCCTCCAAACAGGTTGCTGTGCCCCTTTACCCTAGTGTATGCTGTGTTTTGCCTCCAGGATTCTGCTTTGCCTGGCCACCTGTGGGGTGCTGCTTGTGCCTTCATTCATTCGTTCAGTGAGTCTTGATTGAGCTCCTACTATGTGCCAAGCACACGGAGACATCAATCAACAAAACAGATGCCTGCCCACATGGGATTCTGGCTGTCACTGCTTGTTCCTGAAGCTGAGTTTGCTTCCTGAGCCCTTGTCTGTGCCTAGCTCCTGGCCTCCCTCTGTTTACCAGGTGCTTCTGTTCTTCTCCTAGAACTTACTTGGTAATTTCAGATTGACTCTGACCAGCAGGTCTCTGAAAGTTACTGAGAGTAGGATAGCACTGGCCCAGAATTTTTTGCTTGCCCCTAGGCTCCTGGTGATTGAGGCCACTCATTCCTGTTGGTCTTGAATGCAGTTTCACTCCTGTTCCCTTCCCTACATTGGGCTTAGCGGGTTGACTTTACTTCATTTCTCTGTTGAAATGTGTCTTTCTCCAAGGCTTGTCTTCATCCACCTCCTTGTACTTATGTGAACAAGCCCCTCATTTTTCAGGCATCAGGTGTCGCTGCCTGACTGATTCCAAGCTGTCCCCAGCTCCTGGCCTAGATTGCCCTTGGCCTGCCTAGTGCTTTGCTGATTGGTCTTCTTACAACCAGATGAGGCCCACTCAACTCTCAGGCCTTCCCAGTCCCCATCTCCCATTTCAGCTTCCCCTTTTTTCTTAACTTGTGACAAAAAAAAAAGTCCTGTCAGTTCTTTCTTCATCATACCTTCCACAAAGCTTTCAGTTGTTCCTTTTCCATATTTTCTATGACTTCCTCCCTGCTGGTGGGCACCCTCTGTTCGGTCCTGCGTTCCCAGAGCTACCGTCTGATCACAATCTTCCTCTCGTCTCCCACTGGATCTGGAGCCCTGTCGGGCTTGGCCTTTAGAGCTGGCATCCAGGGCTTTTTCAGACACCCGCTGCTGCCCAGCCAGACTGCTTTTCTCTCCTGATGATCATCCCTTTTTCTTCCCTTTGTTCCTCTTGTAGCCTCCTTGGCCCCAGCTACATGATCTCCCTGCTGTCCTCTGAGAGAAGGGCCCAGGCAACTCCCTGCTTCTTGCAACTGGCTATGATACTGAGTTCCCTATAAACAGTCTCCATGTAAATTCTGCCATGTGGCAGCCTGTGCCCTCCCCCTTGAGTAACAAGTCATGGCACTGGCCCCTTGCATATATGTGACATAGCCTATGTGCAGGGCCTGTGGTAAAAGCCCAAAGAAGGCACTGTAACCCAGAGAGTTCCAGGAAAGGTTCATGAAAACAGGCCCAAGCAGGCTGAAGTCTCTGAGTGTCTAGGCAAGGCAGTGTTGAGGTGCCTCCAGGACCACTGGCAAGAGGCAGGCAGTGCTGATTCCCCTACCCCCACCTTTGCCTTCTCCCTCCAGTTGCTCCCCATCAAGTGCCATCTTGGTTAGCATCTCCATTCATGCTGTTTGGATCTTCCTGCTCACCATCACCCCTCTCTTCAGATGTCACCTCTGTGAAGCACTTCCCCAGACTCCATTACCACCTTTCCCACTTTCCTGGAACATGTCACTACTTGGAGGTGCCATATCTGTCTTCTCAACAGACTTTTAGAGATCTGAGAAGGCAGCGTCCCTCTGAACTTACCCCTCTTTAGTGATGAACAGAGTGGGCACCTTGTGGCTCACATAGATGAATAAAATGTGCAGAGGAATGGCCAGGATTGTCTTGGTTCTTTCCATCTTCTGCATCTGTTGTCCTCTGCCCAAGAAGCATAGTGAGACCTTGGAGAACAGGTGACGGGAGTCATAAGAGCTGTCTTGGCCCCCTGTGGCTCTCTTCTGTGCAAAAGTTAGTCTAGACTTTGAATGTAGAAGCCAGGAAAGGGGAACTTTCAGGAGGGCAGTGTAAGAGAAGGAGACAGGTTGCCCAAGAGCCTCCTACTTCCATTACTAGAGGCCTTGGGCAGAAGCTAGACTTTGGGAGGTCTGCCAAGGCTTCACAATTGGTTTGGGTGATGGCTCCACATACCCATTGTCTTCCTGTGCCCTGTCTTCACCTTGGCTCACCCTCTCTCTGGTTATTTAGAGAGGATTCTCTCCAAACTCAAGGAGCTAGGCCTGCTATGTGGCTGAGGGTGGGTTCAGCCCATCCACACACATGGCAGCCCTTCCAGCAGTGTGTCCTAGGACTGGGAGTGTTGGGGAGTTGGGAAACTAGCCTGGGAGGACAGGACTTGCCAGGCTGTGTTCCTTGACCAGTGGTCAGGCCCTGTGTGCAGTGGGGCTCTTCCAGCATGTTTTCCCTGGGCACAGCCTTAGGGCCAGTGGGGGCTGACTCTGGCCTGACATCTGGGCTGCTGACACAATCATTTCACGCTTTTCCAAGTCTTTTCTGACCTGAGTGCCTGAGAATCTCGGTGTGATAAAACATGTCCAGAATCATCCATCAGGGGCCTAGCCACCTGTTTCCCTGTGGCAGTGCTGCTGAACTATTAAAGAGTTCCACCTTTTAGGTTGTAAGCAGCTGAGCTAAAACTGCTTGGGAATATGGGGTTGGTATACCAGGCTTGGGAATTTCTGTTGAGCTCAGTTGGGAGTTTCCTAGCAGAGCAGGAGCTCACATAGGCTACACAGCCATCAGCCACAAGGATCTCTGGTAGAAGAAAGGAACAGTTAGTTACCTGGATTCCTTAGGTGCTTGGCTGTGACCATTTCCCCTGAGGGCCACTTCCTGGCCCTGACTGGGTGCCACCTTCGTCTCCCCATTGCCTGTGATAACTTGAGGTGGCCCTCAGCTGTGTCAAGAGCTGCCCCCAGGGTCCTGGCCTCGGATGCTCTGGACTCACCTTGCCCCCCCTCACCCCCAACAGCTTTGGGTGCTGCCTATGGTACAGCCAAGAGTGGCACCGGCATTGCAGCCATGTCTGTCATGCGGCCAGAGCTGATCATGAAGTCTATCATCCCCGTGGTCATGGCTGGCATCATTGCCATCTACGGCCTAGTGGTGGCAGTCCTTATTGCCAATTCCTTGAATGAAGACATCACTCTCTACAGGTGAGTGCTGGGTTCCTCTCACCACACCCACCCCCTGCCTGGGGTCAGGCCACTGCACAAGGTGGGGCGGGGGGGTGGCGACTGGGGAACAGGCATCTGGCTAGTGGCCCATTCCCACCATCTCCCCCAGCAGGCAGCTAATGTCTATCCTGTGTCTTTTCTCCCCCAGGAGTTTCCTCCAACTGGGCGCTGGCCTGAGTGTGGGCCTAAGTGGGCTGGCAGCTGGCTTTGCCATTGGCATTGTAGGGGACGCCGGCGTGCGCGGCACTGCCCAGCAGCCCCGACTATTCGTGGGCATGATCCTGATCCTCATCTTCGCAGAGGTGCTGGGCCTCTATGGTCTCATCGTCGCCCTCATCCTCTCCACAAAGTAGCCCCTCTCCAAGCCCACCAGCCACAGAATATGATGTAAAGACCACCCTCTCCTCATTCCAGAATGAACAGCCTGACACACAGGCACGGGGAAGCTGCCCCTCACCCCCAGTAGTTGGTCTTGTAAATGCGCAGTGTCCTAGTGCCCATCGTCTGTTGCCCCCACTGCCCCGTGCTGTGGACATCTGGGCCCACTCATCACCCATCCAGGTCCCCTAACCAGTGAGGATGCTGGTTTCTGGCCACCTCCACCTCTCTACCTGCCCTAGAGTGCTCTGTATAAGGATGAATTCGAGTTGTCATTTTCACTGGATGTTTATTTATAAAGATTTGACCTGTTCGCACGTTTGTGGAGCAACCCTCCCGTCTCCCAACTATATAGTAATCTTTAGAGTGTTGCTTTGTGGGGTTACCGTGTGCCCTGAGACTTTGGATGGAATCACTGTCCTCCAGCCCTGGCTGCGGGGCAGTGTACTGGGCCTGCCAGGCCTGGAGCCTTGTCCAATAAAATTCTTGGATGTGACTGGACGTCTGTGTGCAGCGCATGTGTGGGCCAGCAGGAGGGGCGGGCCGCTGGTGCATGATCACGTGGGCACGTCAATCACGTGGCGCAATGCCTTAGTCAGCTGAGAAGTCATGTGAGCGAGGCTGCCCTGCAATCTAGTAGCAGTCGCCCGCAGGCTTTCTGAGCGACTCCGCTCAGCTCCGCAGTTCAAGATGCGCAACGGGAAGGGCAGTGTGCGGGCGCCGGTGCTCCAGTTCACCAACTGCCGTATCCTGCGGGGTCGGAGGCTGCTCAGGTGGTGTGCGGCGCCGGTGGGTGCGGGGCCTGGCACTGCTGGGGTGGGGCTGGCGGTCTCAGGGCCCAGCAATGTTCAGTTGGGGGCGGGGTGCTGGGCCGCAGATCCGAGACCCGGCCCCTCTCTGTTCGCAGGGAGGATCTGTGGGTGCGGGAGGGCCACATTGTGGACCCAGAGAAGTTGTTCTTTGAGGAGCGGCTGGTGGCCGACCAGCAGCGGGACTGCGGAGGCTGCATCCTGGCGCCTGGCTTCATCGATGTGCAAATCAATGGTGGGGTTCAGGGCCTGGTGGTGGAGACCCAGGGGAGGAGCTCGGAGCACTGTGCTACCTCCTTTTTTCTGTGGCCACAGGTGGATTTGGCGTTGACTTCTCTCAGGCCACAGAGGACGTGAGTTCGGGAGTGGCTCTGGTGGCCCAGAGGATCCTATCTCATGGAGTCACCTCCTTCTGTCCCACCTTAGTCACCTCGCCACCTGAGGTTTACCACAAGGTAAGGTCAGGCTCCCGACCTCAGGCAAACGGGGCCTGAGAAGTAGCTAAGTTCTTAAATATCTCTTCTCTCCCCACAAATGCCTCCTGGCACTTGGATTTGACCTTAACCTGCTGGCCTCCCTCCACCTGGTTCTGGGGTACTGTCCCCTGGTCTTTCTCAAATTCAGGTGTCCCTGTGCCAGCCTCTCTGGATGCCCACCCCTTTCCCTAATATCTCCTCCCTCATTACCTCTCTGACTCTCCGCTTAGGCCTGCACATTGGCTGCCTCAGCACCTTCACCTGCCTTTCCTATCCTGCATTCTGTCTACCCCCAGTCTCCAGAAACTGCCTGCTGGACGGAGGCTGCTGGGGACTTCCCCACATCCTTAGCTGCTTCTCAGGCTTTTTTCCCCATCATGTGCCTGTGGTATGTGGTAAGCATACCTTCCAGGGAGAAGCTCCGTTGTAACCCAGGTTTCCTTTGCTACACTTGCCTACGCCCCACAGTCTCCCACTTACCCCACACTCCTCTTCTACTTTCCCACTTTCTGACCTTTTCCAACATTCAGGTGAGAAGGGAGGTGAGAAGGAGAGGGAGAAAGAAACATCAATGTGCAAGGAAAACATAAGTTGGTTGCATTAATTGGTTGCCTCTCCCATACCCCCAACTGGGGACCTGGCCCACAACCCTGGCATGTGCCCCAACTGGGAATTGAACCTGTGACCTTTTGGTTTGTAGGTTGGTGCTCAGTCAGTCCACTGAGCCACACCAGCTAGGGCTAAGAAATTTCACTTTTTATGCAGGGTCTTCACTTTACTCTTTGACACTTTCTGTTTGGTCTCATTTTCTCTGCATGGGCGCGTGCTCTTTTTTTCTGGAAGTGTTTGAGAGTAGGTTGTGTGTTTCATGCCTTCTTCTTAAAACTTAACTGTTACTTAAAAGCATGGGTATTCTGTTGTGAGTGCAATAGGGATATTGAGTTTAGGAAATTGACAGTTATCCTTTAAACTACCATACTCCAGTTTTGTAGAGTCCCCCCCCCCCCTTTCTAGTATAGGATCCATTCCAGGATCACTGACTGCATTGCCCTCATGGGGTTTCCTCCTGGTGTATAGACACCCAGAACCAGGAGCTATGGGAGGTGGATGTGGGTTCCTGACTTTATCATCTGTCAGCTGTCAGACTTGGGGTATTCCTGTCCTTCTGAGTCTCCGTTTCCTCAAACCTAAAGTGAGAATAATAATGGTATTCATCTTTTAGGGTTGTTGGGACCCAGCACTGTGCTTTGTACATGTTAAGCACTTAGCAAATGTTAGCTGTGGTCATCTTTCTGGAAACTTCTCCCAGCTCTCCCATCACAGAGTCAAGTGCTAAAAATCAAACTCATTTGCCTGCTGCAAACTGGCACCTGGTTCTGTGTTATCTCTCCTGGTCGTCATCCCATGATTTACCCTTCACGGAATCCTGGAACATGCCTGCCCTCTTGCCCATTTGTTCTTTGTCCTCTCCTTTCCCAGTCCCCACCAATGAGGCTTAGTAACTGTTATCCTAATCTCCTGAAGAGTGGCATTCCCCAGATACAGGGCTCAGCACAGCACTCATGCCCCTCTCTCACCCTTACCTGCAAGATAAACACCATCCTCCCGAACATTCCCTCCCTCCCTGCAAAGCCTTTGCTCTTTCCCTAGGCACATTCCAGCCATTTGAGGCATTTGCTCACCTGTACCCCAGCTCTCAGCCTGGAAGGCCTTGCTGTGGCTGCCGCACCAGCTGGTGCACATGCTTGCCCATCTACCTCCACAGGCACATCTGTCCATGGTGATACAGACTGTGAGGTCTTTTTCCTTAGGGAAGAAGTTTCTGGACAGTAGGACTTTTGTCTTACATTCTCTCCCCTGCACTTACCATCCACCTTAAATACTTACAGGATAAAGACCTCGGAAACAGAGTTAACTGATTACAGTGGAAATCATGGAGGACTTTGAATATGAAAAATAAAATTCAGGTACCATCTTAGAAACTATAGGACTTCACTTGGATATCTCCTGTCCATCCCACCTTCCTCCAGGGCCCATTCACACTGAGCAGGACTGCACTGCCGCTTTGTGAGAGTTACTCAGGTTCTTTGTCATCATGTTCTGGTCCATGGGGACCACCTGCTCTTCTTCTGCGGTCTCCTCCTCCACTCTTGCCCTCTGTTACCCTTTTAGGAGGAAGATTTCCTTGCATTGTTCTCTGCTTGAGGTCCGTTTCTACAGAGACAAGATCGTGCCCCCTCTGCAGTTTGACCTCCCCAGTGCCTCTGTCCCTTCTAGGCACCTCATTCCCTTCAGCGCCAGACTGCCCTTGAGACCCCGTTCCCTCTGCTTAGCACTCTCTCAGTTTCCCTTGTAAAACCCACTCGTTTTTTTTCCTTAATCTTTAGTGAGTTCACATATGTCAAATGGCTCATTAGGAGAAATAGCAGCCCTTCGTTCCCACTGAGGGACAAACACTTTCAACTCAGTTGACCCTTTGGAATTTGCCCTTATAGCTAAAAAACCTGTGCTGGTCCTCTGCTGGACTCTTTAGTTTATGGCAGTATACCTTTACTCCCTTCCCGCCATGGAAGATAAGGATCGACTCTCTTTGGCCCCTCGAGCCCTCTCTCACGCTCTTCCAGCCCTTGATCCTTCCCAGATAGTTCATTGTAATTTGGGTTAGCTTAGTCGTTGGAACTGTGTAAAGAGATTGTAGCTCATTTAACTTTTCTCACTTGTCAACTCTGTTTTCCTCAGAACAGAGGAAAGCAGGTTAATCTACTAACTCAATTCCAGGTTTTCTGCCCTTCCTTTCTTTCTCCTTTCAGGATATTTAGACAGCCCAAGGTTCCATTTGTTTTGTCTCTCTGTGGAAGCCTTTGGGACCTACTCTTCCCAGCACTGGCTGCCCGTCTCACTGGGATGAGTTGTCCTGGGAGTCTCCTTCCTCTCACCTGGTTGGGGGGGTCCCTTGGCCTCTTTCTGCTGGATCTTTCTGTCCGGTATCCTGTGTCTTCCTCTTTGCTGGTTTACGCCTTTGTTTGGTGGAGCATATCAGCAGTGACTTTTGGAGAAAAGGGGGTCACAACATGTAAGGGTTCTGACATCTCAAAGGTCTGAAAATGTCTTCATTCTCTTGATTGATGTTTTCACTATGTTAGAATTCTAAATGAATAGCCATTTTTCTCTAGAGTTTTGTGTACTTATTTTTGATCATATTTTATTGATTATGCTGTTACAGTTGTCCGTATTTTCCCCCCTCTGCCCCCCTCCACCCGGGCACTCCCCGCTCCCTCAGGCAACCCCACACCAGTGTTCGTGTCCGTGGGTCACGTGTATACGTGCTTCGGCTGCTCCGTTTCCTATGCTGTACTTTACATCCCCCTGGCTATTCTGTAACTACCTATTTGTACTTCTTAACCCCCTCACCCCTTCACCCATTCTCCCACACCCACTTTTCGATCTCTTTATCTTTAACCTTTGGCATTTTAATTATAATGTGTTTTGGGATGGGCCTCTTTGCATCCGTCTTGTTTGGGACTCTCTGCTTCCTAGACTTATATGTCTATTTCCTTCACCAAATTAGGAAAGTTTTCTTTCATTATTTTTTCAAATAGATGTCTGATATCTTCCTCTTTCTCTTCTTCTGGCACCCCTGCAATGTGAATGTCAGATTGTTTAAAGTTGTCCTAGAGGCTGATTTCACTATCCTCATTTTTTTGTGTCTTGGGTTTTTTTTTTAATATTTTATTTATTTATTTTTAGAGAGGGGAAGGGAGGGAGAAAAAGAAGGAGAGAAACATCAGTGTATGGTTGCCTCTTGTGTACCCCTCACCAGGGACCCAGCCACAACCCAGGCATGTACCCTGACTGGGAACTAAACCGGTGACCCCTTGGTTCATAGGCCACCACTCAGTCCACTGAGCCACATCAATCAGAGCTATCCTCATCTTTTTGTATTCTCTTTTCTTGTTGTTCTGATTGGTTGTTTTTTGCTTCCTTATGTTCCAAATCATTGGTCTGGTTCTCGGCCTCATCTGCTCTACTGTTGTTCCCTGTAAATTGTTTTAAATTTCATTTAGTGTTAACCCTCATTTCTGACTGGATCCTTTTATAGTGTTGAGGTCCTCACTAAGTTCCTTGAGCATCCTTAAAACCATTGTTTTGAACCCTGCATCTGATACATTGCTTATCTCCATTTCATTTAGTTCCTGTTCTGAAGTTTTGATCTGTTCTTTCATCTGGGCCATGTTTCCTTGTCTCCTCATTTTGGCAGCTTCCCTGTGTTTGTTTCCATTTATTAGGTAGAGCTGCTTTGACTCCCTGTCTTTGTAATGTGGTGGGTGTCTTGTAGAATCCAGTGGCACAGTCTCCCCTAACATCCAACCTGCATACTCGAGGTGTGCCCTTCATATGGACTGAGTACACCCCCCTCTTGTAGTTGAGCCTTGGTTGCTGTTGGCAGATCAATGGGAGGGATTTACCAGGCTAATTAGCTGCAGGGATTGGCTGTGACCACTGACCACCAACCTCCACCCTCATGGAGGATCAGCTGTGCAAGGGCAGGGTGGAGGTGCTCCGACGTGGTCTGCAGCTGTGCACTGGGTGTGCTAGCCCCTGGGGTTTCCTGGGTGGTACGCACTAAGATCATTCCCCACCTGTCTTT
Organism: Tonatia bakeri; assembly: GCA_004024845.1. Lineage (NCBI taxonomy): Eukaryota > Metazoa > Chordata > Mammalia > Chiroptera > Phyllostomidae > Tonatia > Tonatia bakeri. Next base: position 11,198 of record PVIA01014916.1, on the reverse strand, counting down.
TGCCCTGGGCCACACTGCCTGAGCTGTGAAGCAATCTGAGATGGCTGCTTCTGGTGCTGGGCTTGGTGATTTCCAGGCAAAGCCAAATTGTGAATCTAGGCTGCCAGTTCCAGGCCTTGAGCTCACTGAAGCCAGCTGCTGCCTGTTTGAGAGGATTTAGGAAGTTGTGAAAAATGAGCCAAGACCATTCCTGTGGGAAAGCAGCTTGGGTGGGCCTGTAAGTTAGGTGGGGTGGAGTCTCTGGGGATCTCCAAGGTTGGTCAAACAGTATAGCCAGGTTGATGGAGTCTTCGTTATGGCACCAGTCTGCTGGATCTGTGGGGTGGGGAGGGCTCAGAAAAGGGACAGTGGTCTCTGCTCACCTTGATGCCAGACACATCAGCCTCCTCCTACATGCCACTAGTGCCCCTCAAGCCGCCACCCTGTCACCAGAGCCCAGAGGGAGTGAGTCTGAGTAGGTGAGTCTGTGGGTTCCAAGAGGAACTGCTTGGCGTTCTAGCAGTTCCTTCCACTGACTCAGTCCCCACTGGTTTTTGCAGCCAGGAGTTGTGGGGACTTCTTTTTCTGGCATTAGAACCCTGGGCTGGGGGCCTGGTGTGGGGGCTGGGACTCCTTGCTCCTGAGATCTCTCTCCCGAATTTTTCTCCACCACATGTGGATGTGGGCCATTCCACGGCTGCATCCCTCCTACCAGTCTGGGTGGATGTGGTTTCTTTAATTCAGTAGTTGTCAGTCTTCCATTCAACCAGATTTTTGTCAGTGAGCGATGGTGGTTCTATATTTTAGTTGTAGTTTTGTTATGGTTGTGCAAGAGGCGAGGCATGTCTGCCCACGCTGTCATCTTGACTGGAAGTGTTCTAGAATTTTGGAGGCATTGCTATATTGTCTTTTAACTTCCAGAGTTGCTGATGAGAAGTTGGAAGCCATCTGACCCCTGATCCTTTGTACGTGACCTGTTTCTTCCCTCTGTGGAATCTTCCTTTCGTCACTGGGTTCTAAAGTCTCAGGGTGACACGCCAGGGACTGGGGGCAGTTCATCTACTATGCTAGCCTTTGGCAGGCCCTTCCAGCCCCCCATCCTCCCAAATTTGGAGGGTTTTTTTTTTTTTTTAGAGAGGGAAGGGGGGGAGAGAGAGAGAGGGAGAGAGGGAGAAACATCAGTGTGCAGTTGCTGGGGTACATGACCTGCAACCTAGGCATGTGCCCTGACTGGGAATCGAACCTGCGATGCCTGGTTCACAACCCGCGCTCAATCCACTGAGCTACACCAGCCAGGGCTCAAATTTGGAGTTTTAATCTGGAAGTTTGGAGGTTTTTTGTTTTCCTTGAATTATTTCTTTGATGATTTTTCTCCCTCATTTTTTTGTCTTTTCCTTCTGGAAGTTATTCTCCTATTGGGCCTCCTGGATGGCTGGCTTCTCTCTTTTCTCTCTCGTCCTTTTTGACTCTGTTTTCTGGATGTTTTCTTAGTTTTTTTAATCTTCCGTTTCTTCTCTCTCTTTTTTTTTTTTTTTGCTTAAGTGCACATTTTTGTTAACCTAAAAATAAGAAGGCATTTTAAGGTAAGAGGCAAACAAGGGTTTGAGATTTAAAAAAATAGTTTTTGGAAAGCATCGATTGAGGGGAAGTCCAAATACTGGTATGATTTGGAGACAGAGGCCGTGGGTATTTATGAGAAGGCAAGAAGAGCAGTTACATCAGTAGCAGGAAGGCGTTTTGTTGGTGTGGATAATATAACAGTGATAGTAATTGCAAGTGATATTTTTAACTTTCAGCTCAGTAGTCATAATAATTTCCTGATATCTTTGCAAACAGTTCTTCGGAGTACAGTGTTGTTTAAGGCCAGTCCAAAGGTTATTTTGTCCTGTTTTTACATTTCAAAGCCGTGAGGTGGAAGGTGTGCACGGCGGCCCCTGTGGCGTGGCTGCTCTGCCTCCATCTGACGTGCTCCCGTTCATGTTGGGGGCACTCGCATGTGAAAGTGTGTGCTTTTCACCAGGAATGTTCTTTTTCTCTAACATCCCATTCCTGCTTCCTGGGTGTGAGACCTCTTCTCACAAGTCCTCCTCTCCTTGGGTGTCTGCTCCGCAGTCAGTTGTATCCTGTCATTTGTTCATTTGTTCTGCTTTCTGTGTGTCCTTTCAGAGGCTCACCCACGCCAGAAGCACCCAGCCTAGGGAGGTTCCTGAGGGCACCCTTAGGGTGAGATCTCTAAGTCCTTTCTCTTGGGCTGATCAGATCCCCAGAGAAGAGTTTTCTTGTTCTGCTCAGAGGGAGTAGTCCTGACTGGTGACATTCCAGGAGCATTAAAAATATGAACTTCATTTAATTGCTCCATTATTTGCTTCTACCCACCTGTCTGGCTTACTGCTCCAGGCACTTGGTAGGGCACACTCGGGGATTCAGGTGCTCTTCAGCGAGGCTCCTGCTGTTGGTCCCCCCACTTCTCCAGGCACCAGGTGCTGCCAAGGCCTAAACCCATGGGGGCCGTGGGCATTGTTTCCTGCCTGCCCCACTGTGCTGCCCACATCTGCCCAGCTTCCACTTGCCAGACTCCCGAGTCGGCCTGCCCTCCTGTCTTCTCTGTCACACTGGGTTTAAGCCTCTTACTTCTCTGTACTTTGTCCCGGGCTCACCCCAGGGACTCTGCAGTATCCTATGGGTGCCCTGCTGGGATGCTTGCCTGCCTGTCCGCCTCCCAGATACTGCGTCGTGTGAACACTTGTCACACAATTGACTCTCCTGACTGTGTCCAGCTCCAGGCATAGCATGGCTGCACCATGGATGCCTGAGCCCCTGCCTCGCCGCCTCACTCTGCCTGGATTGCATGTACTCCTGCCTCCAGCCATCAGGGAGGCCAGGCCCGTCACCCGGTCTGGGTCCAGTCCCTCAGGGCATGCACTTCACTGTGTTCCAGCTGCTGCTAGGACTAGGGTCATCTTGAGGACCAGGACAGGTGGAGCTGCCCTCAGTGTCCATGCACCTAACCCCCTGCCTGGGGACTCTCCTGGTCCTCACAGGCAGGCTGGTCTTACATCCCAAGGCCTGTTGATTCTTGGTGCTCCTGACCTTGTGTGCCACTTGTTCGGAGCGCCATGCTTTTTCTGACTGTTGGGAGCCTTTGACCATGTTCTAATAACTGGAAGGCCAGCGGGTACTGGGCTGGGCTCTGAACTCTGACCTTTGCTGGGTTGTAACCTCTGGGTGCTGGGCCATGGGAGGCAGAGCTTTAACAGCTGGTTCCCCCCAGGTCCTTCCTCAGATCCCTGTGAAGAGTGGTGGTCCCCATGGGGCAGGGGTCCTCGGTGAGTGGCTGACCCCTCTCCCTGACCCTACCCTGGAATGTTCCTTGGGGACCCGTTGGCAGCCTGTACACCTCTAGATGCCCAAATGGGGCGGTAGGGTGGGCAGACGAGAGGGGCCAAAGCAGAGGCTAGAGGATGGGAGGTTTGCTGGAGCCACCTGCTCCCCTTTTCTCAGGGGTGCATCTGGAGGGCCCATTTATCAGCCAGGAAAAGCGGGGTGCACACCCTGAGGCCCACCTGCGCTCTTATGAGGCCAATGCCTTCCATGATGTTCTGGCCACCTACGGGTCCCTGGACAACGTTCGCATCGTGACGCTGGCTCCTGAGCTTGGCCGCAGCCATGAGGTGATCCAGGCACTGACGGCCCGTGGCATCTGTGTGTCCCTAGGTGAGGGGGAGTGTCCCCACTGGAGGGGGCAGGCCCACTGGAGGGGCCAGGCTGGTTGTAGAATCTGATTCAAGGCCCCTGTGCAGGGCACTCGGTGGCCAATCTGAGGGTTGCAGAGGAAGCCGTGCAGAGCGGCGCCACCTTCATCACCCATCTCTTCAATGCCATGCTGCCTGTGAGTGCTGCCCAGCTCCCCGGTGGGTGGAATCCGAGACTCCTGCTGTGGCTTAGCATTCTTTCTCCTCACCCTGCCCAGTTCCACCATCGTGACCCCGGTATTGTGGGCCTCCTGACCAGTGACCGGCTGCCTCCAGGCCGCCACATCTTCTACGGGATGATCTCCGATGGCACACACACCAACCCTGCTGCCCTGCGCATTGCCCACCGAGCCCACCCCCAGGGTGAGCAGCTGGGCAGGGTGGTGGCAAGTAGGAATACCAGGTGAGGCGGGTTCTGAGGCCTCTTCATCCCCAGGGATGGTGCTGGTCACTGATGCTGTCCCTGCCCTGGGCTTGGGCAATGGCCGTCACACGCTGGGGCAGCAGGAGGTGGAGGTAGATGGGCTGACGGCCTATGTGGCAGGTGAGTGACCCTTGTCCCCACTGGCTGCCCACGTTAGAAGAGCCCCTTCGGCGGGATGCAAGAACCTAGGTGACCCCTGCCAACCTACACCCCATCCAGTGTGCCTGGTGGCCCTCCATGCCCCTCCCCATCCCCCAGAGCCTGTCCTCTCTGCTCTCAAGGCACGAAGACACTGAGTGGCAGCATAGCCCCGATGGACGTTTGTGTTCGGCATTTCCTGCAGGCCACAGGTCAGCAAGGCTGGTGTGTGTGCGTGTTGGGAGTGGAGGCTGCATCCGAGAGAAGCTGGAGGGAACAGTGGGGACCACTAGGGTCCTGTGCCTACATCCCTAGTTTGTCGGGTCTAGTGGAGTTCCCTGGGGATGGGCACTGGTCATGTGGCCAAGGACCCACCAGTAGGGAGTTTGCAAGCAGGGGGAGAGGAGGACAAGCAGGCAAATGGCTGGAACCCAGGGTGGCAGGCACCCAAACCATGGCATCGAACAGAAAGGTCTTGGCCTGGGACCTATGGAATTGCGAGACTTGGCAGGTGCAGAGCTGTGGGGAGGTGAGAGGGACCAGAGCTGCAATTAAGACTCCAGGGTCAAGCTATGTGGAGGCCCCTCAGGGGACTGTCTGTTCCAGGGGAGGTGGGCAGAGAGTACCTGGCAGAGGCTGTGGTTGGCCAAGCCCCGTGGAATGCTCGACAGCACCCAGGGTAGGGTTGTTATGCTAGGGGCTGAGGGTCACCAAGGTCTAACGTTCTGTTTAGAGCAGCAAGGAGACAGGCTGAGAGGCAAGAGAAAGCTGTGACCTGCCCTGGTGGGGAGTGATACAGGGGGTGGAGAGAATTTGGTTTGTTTTACTTCTTAGTGGAGGGCAGGGGTAGAGCATCTAGTCCTAAGTGGCCTCACAGATGCCCAGTGTACTGCTTTGTTGTAGGGTGCTCTCCCTAGGACTCAGGTGGAGGAGGGGCCCATGAGCATTTGGGTCCAGACGGTCCCTGCAGGGCTGGGATGGGAGAGTGGCTGGGAATGATGGGACTGGAGGACCTTGTCAACCTGCTGCAGAGGCCTATGATGTGTCCCCCAACCCAGTCTGTGGGCCTTGGAGCTCTGGTGCTGTGGGGATGGGGCACCTACGGAGCCAGCTGGGGATTGAGGATGGTCACCCAGCTGTGTTTCCTGAGCAGGCTGCAGTGTGGAGTCTGCCCTGGAAGCTGCGTCACTGCACCCTGCCCAGCTGCTAGGACTGGAGAAGCACAAGGGGACCTTGGACTTTGGTGCCGATGCAGGTTAGAGCCCTATGTGAAACGGCTTGGGCAGCCTGAAGACTCAGGAGTTCTTGGGAGGCCTGGAACAGGGGCAGGGAGGGCAGAAGAGTGAGATCTTCCCTATGTCCAGGCAGCCTTACCTGGCCACCGGCCTTGGTCTGGCTCCACTTTCCCATCAGACCAGGCTTTGTGGCATCTGATACAAAGTCAGACAAGGCACCACTGGGACCTTCATCTCTTGTCCCCCTGCTGCCAGGAATCTTGGTTCCAGGCCCTCAGTCAGTCTGTGCTGGGTCAGGGCATCCTCCACAAGTTGTGTCCCAGGCCTTGGTTTCCTGTCAGCCTTGGGCTGGGGATAGTGGGGGCAGCCCCACCCCTGCCGCCTTCTCCCAACCCTTCTCTGACCCAGACTTTGTGATGCTTGACGACTCCCTCCACGTCCGGGCCACCTATATTTCGGGCGAGTTGGTGTGGCAGGCAGAGGAGGCCCGGCAGTAACCAAGGACTACAGCTGGAAAGGACACCCAGCCCCATCTGGACACTATCAGTGCTGGGCCATCTAGGAGCTGGTCTCCGGGGAGTGAGTAGGAACCCTGCCCCAGGTGGATGGCCTTGGCCCTGGAGGCAGCTGGCTTGGATAAACCGTGTACCACACAGGACTTGCCTGGTCTTCGAGTTTTGCTTCAAAGTGGGCTTCTTGCTGTTTCCACTGTCACCCTGATGGTCTTCCTGGGGGGCGGGGGTGTTTGTGGTTTAGGGTTGGGAGTGGCTGGACTCCAGCTCAGCTTGGCCCTGTGAGGAGGCTTTGTGGGGTCCATGAAAGTAATGGGAGGGCCCCTTTCTGTTGCAAGGTTGTGTCTGAGGTCTGCAAACCTGCAGGCAGATGTGTCATTTGGAAATGAATGAAAACCAGAGTGGGAAAGCCACGGATGATAGGTTGGAAAGCTGAAAGCTGGTAGGAACGGGCTTGGGGACAGTGAATGTAGACAACGTCAGAAGTTTGCTTATTGTGCGGGCTGAGGGAAAAGATCCATCTTGGAGTTTTAAACAGGGAAGCATTGATCATGGAGACATTAAAAGATGGGCGGGGAAGGGCCTCAGGTGGGCACTGCAGAGGTTTGGGAGACCAGGTGTATGTGAGTGTCCTGTGATCTTGCTCTTTACATAGGAGTTGTGCAGGCCTGAGTACACCCCCCAGCAACTGCTCCTCTAGCTTCAGAGGAATCCACGCTGCCTCTGGGACCCCAGGCTGCTCAGGTGGATGCAGAGGGCATGGTTGAAGGGTGCCTAAGCTGGCCGTGGCCGCTGTTCCGTGGCCTGCCCAGCCCCATGCCACCTTCATGAGCCCTCGGATCACTCAGACTCCAGCTCTTCTGGTGTCTTTTCTGAACAACCCCATCTCCTGATCCGCTCCCGGAGGGTGTGATGAGCCATCCTGTGCTCTCATGTTCGCGCAGCTGTGGGTGAGCCTGTCTGTGTTGGTGGGTAGTTCGTGCTCACCAGTGTCCTGTGCCCTGCAGCTGGAGCCCAGCTCTGAGTCGTCCTGGCCCTGGCAGAGGTCCCTGGGAGAGGGCAAGGTAGAAGGTGAGCAGTGGTTGTCAGCTTTGTGGTGCCAAGCCTTGTCCTAGTGATCTGTGGGTATTCACTTGCTCCGTTTGCCTGCCAGAAATCCAGAGGGATGTCCTATTTGTCATCTGGGGCACTGAGTCCCAGAGCAGGTGAGCGTCAGGGCCAGCATTTGGCCTGGACAACCCTGGGAGTCTTCCTTAGATGTGTCACTAAGGCATGTCTGGGTGGAGAATCATGGAGGGACTGGTTGGGACTGGTTGAGATGGTGGCCAGCCAGGTGACACCGGAGATGACAGGAGCCAGCTCTGGCTGGGAAGAAAGAGCACTTCAGGCAAAGGGAACTGCCCTACAAAGGCCAGTGACACACAGGCTTCTTGTATTGGAGGAGAACTAATGGCCACTGGGGCTGGAGAGTGGTCCAGGGATGGGGGGCTGGAGCTGGGGTAGTGGGGTAGTTCATAAGTTTTGGGACAGTGACTGGAGGGTCCTTTCTTTCATTTTTCTTTTATTTATTTTTTTTAAAGATTTTATTTATTTTTAGAGCAGGGAAGGGAGGGAGAAAGGAAGAGAAACATCAATGTGTAGTTGCCTCTCATGTGGCCCCCTACTGGGGACCTGGCCTGCAACCCAGGCATGTGCCCTGATTGGGAATCGAATCAGTGACCCTTTGCTTCGCAGACTGGCACTCAATCCACTGAGCCACGCCAGCCAGGGCTCCTTTTTATTTTTCAAGTTGTGGTGAGATACTCAGCAGCGACCATCTTTAGCATTTTTCAGTGTACCAGCTGTTGGTGTCAGACACATGCACACTGTTGCGCAATCGTCACCACCATCTTCGGATCATTTTCATCACCCCAGACGGAAATTGCACCCATTGAACGCTAACCCAGATTCCCCCTCCACCAGCCCTCCCACCAGTCTGTCCACTTTGGTTCTGAGTCTGAGGCTGCCATTTTAAGTATGCCTTCAAGTTGCTAGGGCGTAGGGTGCTGGGGGTGGCAAGGAGGCCCTGAGGGGCTGACTGTGAGGTGGCAGTGGGACCAGAGACAAGTGAAATGGGAAGACAAGCTTGCCCTACTGTGGGTGTGGACTAGGGGCAGAGGTAGTGATGCTAGGTTTGCCCCTGACTCAGTGGTGAGTCAGGGTGACTCACTGAGAGGCTGGGATGGGATCCCTGGGGAGGTGACCGGTGTGTCCCCATCATCTCCCTGGCTTGCTTAATGTGCGTGAATGGGAAGACTCGAGGGCCAGCTGTTGGTCTTAGCGAGGGCTTCCTGAATGCCGAGTTTGCGAGCCCAGTGGCTTTCACTTGACACATGTAGTAGAATGTACCAACCATGTGTGGGCCCTGATGCTGGAGGGATCCCTTCTGAAGCCTCGGGCTCCACATCAGGATGACAAAGACATCACAGGGGAAGGTACACTAAGGTCTGGAGGCTGATTTATGGAGAAGGCATTTGGCAGTGGGGGTTGGACGGCAGCAGCCACACCTCAGATAGGGGCTGGGTCTGAGCAACAGGGCTTCTACGGTGAATCTGTAGTAGGCGGTTAAATAGCATGAGCAGAGTAGGAAAGGTAGCCAGGTGCAGAGCGCCACCGGGGCTGAGAGCCTCAAGTGCTTAGCAGTGGGGTAAAACTCTAGGTCCTTTCATTACCACTCCCTTCAGCAATAGCCCCTGGAGATGGTGGCCAGGCCTCAGCTGGGTTTCAGCTCCAGACCCAGAGAAGTGAGCGGCAATGACTAATGACCCTCTGCCCTGGTGCTAACCAGTCAGTGATCACAGCCCTGAGGAGCTACAGCTGGGAAGCTGATGAATATTCTGAGAGCCACTCCTGAGACCTGCATATAAAAGCCCTCACTACTGAGGACCCATAGCAGTTCCACGAGCACCCCCATGCCTTTCCCGTCCCCTTCCCCCCACACGTGTTTTCCTTGCCTCTTTCTCCTAAGCTCCAAGGGCCCTTATTTTGCCTCTGTAATTTGTTTCCTGAGCCCATTTCTTCTGTGGCTCACTTCTACCTCTGACTTTCTAAATAAACTTTCTCTGAGAGTAAGAGTCTTGTCTCAATTCTTTCTTAGCCAGAACTCCAGTACCAAGGATGCTGAACCCGGGACCAGTCTGACTGCAGTAGTCTAACATTTTGTGTCGTTTTGCCCCCAACAGATACAGTTGGCTCTGCTGTGTCCTGGCTTGGGGGCACCCAGAGGCACTAGATCAGTGTGGAGCCTCAGATCCAAGATGGGGTGCAGCATGCCAGGAAGAAACTCCTTTGTGAGGGGTGGGCCCTGGGGGGCCGGTTAGGATCCCCAAAGGGAGGCACGTGCCATGTCAGAGCATCAGGGACATGCATTGTCCTCTAAACCAGTAAAAGGGTGATCCGGAAGCCAGGAGGGCGCCTGGGAACCTGAGTCCCAACACCCCTCACCACACCCTGCTGATGAGACGCGGCCTCAACCTGCCGGCCTCCGCCCCTGCACTGCTTCTGGGGCCCCACCATACTCCCTTCCATTGCTCCTGGGTACTTGTTTCCCTCCCCATCATGACCCTAAGGACCTCCGACAACCCACACCTCCTAACCTGTCCTCCCCACTCCCTCTCAGGGCGCCCAAGCCCTCCACCGTTAACAGCTGGTGCAGTTGCAGTGTGATCCTGCACTTTTTTCCACGTTTCTGTTTGGGTTTGTTTTCTAAACTGACATTGCACTCTATATAGCACTCTGTCTTTACTAATTTTTTAGTTAAACGTTGTGAAGTGGAGCACTCCGCTGGAGGGATACATGAATCTCACCATTGGAACAAGGAAGCCAATGTTCTCCAAACTGGAGGCTCCCTAACTTACAGCCAACCACCGTATTCCAACATGGACAGTTCCATCTCTTCTCGCCCTCACCCTAGCTGCTCCTGACTCCTGACTCAGGAAACATTAGATAATGCTGCTTTATGCCTTTTAAGTTTTGGGATAACTTGATCCACATACCCTGTGTCTCACCAGGACTGGCCTGTCTTGGGCTCTGCACACTGGTTGCCATTCACGCCCCACAAGAACTGAGAACGGTCCTGCCTTCCTCTCTCAGCTGCCACACCCCGCCCTGCTCCTGCTCTCTGCTCAGTAGCCTTTCTCAGGACCACTCCACCCTTCCCCACTTCCCTTCCCTGAGGGGTGAGCCCTGAGGGGGAAGGGGAGGCGTGCCCCACGAGGCTCTGGTGTTCACTGTTCTTTCTCCCCTTCCTGTACTCTGAGTTACTCAAGAACTGCATGGCCATGCTTTGGTGTAATAGACTGATTTTTTAAAAAAATCTGAAAGACTCCAGTTCATCTGCAACTTGCTGTGTTGCCTTTGGAGCTTTGCCCTGTTCTTTTCAGTAACTACATAGAATTCTCCAGCATGGATGTATCAAAATTTATCATTTTGTTGATAATAATTTTGGTTTCTTCATTTCTTATGTCACATTAAAACTATGATGTGGGGAAGATCCATGCACACCTTTACATTCATGATTGAGAGCTTCTTAGAGTTTCCACAAAGAGGACAGGCTCATTTTGTTAATTTTTAAAATACGGAACGCTTCCCCAATTTGCGTGTCATCCTTGCTCAGGGGCCATGGTAATCTCTGTATCATTCCAATTTTAGTGTATGTGCTGCCGAAGCAAGCACCCATTTTATCATTTTTTATTTTCATCAATGTTACAGATGCCAAGTGGTTTTTAAAAGGCTTGTAATGAGAAACAGTAGCCCTGCCTCGTGTGTCCATACTCATATTCTACTTACTACAGGTTTGAATGTTCTTCCTGTGGTTTATGTCCAACTTGCTAAATAATATCTTTGAACTGAGATACTGTATGTATTGATTCATCACTTACAGTTATCTGTTGCCTTTCTGGCAAAAGGGATGAGGAGCCAACTAACTCCTTACCTCCTCCATCTCTAGGTCCTACCAAGGTGGGGTGTGATAATTACTGGTTGAATCAGGGCATCAGTACTATGAATAAATATCTCTGACAGCCGAGATGACTTGGGATGCGTAGGAAACTGTGTTTGTGCTTAGTATCTAGTATGGCTATTTTCTGAGGTTTTCCTCATCTCTCTGCGACCCAGGAAT